>LGRX02006317.1:0-34882 GCA_001247695.2 Cymbomonas tetramitiformis
CTCGTGGAGCACCTGAACCCTCCTCACCTATGACCGCCACCCCCATTCAATCTCACATGAAGAAGCCTTGGAATTCCCGAATGCCTTGCCACCCCCTCACCAAAATTAAGTTAAACAACCCCCAAACTATCTTGGATTCAACCCCTGACCTCCTCCAACCTTCGTAGCTTTGACGCTGAAGGTTTATATGGCCTTGGGTGCAATTGGACCTAAGGAGCCTTTCACGATTATCGAGCCCCGAAAATGAATGACAGCCCCCATCAAGCGTGCTTAGCGCTCATCTACCTGGTTTCCACTGCGGAACCACTCCTCGGTCCGTGCATCCCTTCTACCTCTCGTCTCTTCACTGACTTGGTAGTGGAGGGCCACGGGGACGGTGGTGCTCCCGTGATTGGTGCACTGTCCATGGGTTTCTTCTCTACTGAGCACGAGCAAGCTACGGACATCCTGGCGGACGACACCGACGACGAAGACCCCTCTCCGCCGCCGCAGAATGCGCGCGCTGCACCACATGCTGCAGCACAGCACGACACCACCACATCCGCACCACGCGTTACGTTCGCGCGCCGTGGTGTTGGTGCTGCGCCATTTGGCAGCGACATCTTTCTCACAACCGCACTACTCTGCATTGTGCTTCTTTCTGCCTGCGGGATCAACGATGCTGCTACGGTGTCGGTGCTGTTCCGTGCACCGCCACCACCTGGGGGGGCGCGCACTCCTCCACGTGGCCCCCCTGGAAACTCCCGGCCCGTTTTGGGTTGGGTGAGCTGAACGTGCGCATCAAGGGGTTGGACCCAGTCGGCGGGCTGGGGAACGCACACGACCTATTCTTAGGTTTCCCCGGCGGCCCACGGTGCGATGCTGTGAGGCTGCTGTGTGCGCGGCCGGTTTGGACCGCCTGGTTGGCGGCTGGTCCACCGGTCCCTCGTCTCCTGCGAGGCTTCTTCACTCCACGCGATTGGCGTGCTGTTGGGCCCTTCGGGGCGGGTGTTGATGAGATGAGGCCGCCCTCTTTCTTGTGTTTCTTTGAGGGCGGCGGGTGTTCGGGAGCATGGGCTGCTGGAACCCCTGTGACTCAGAGTTCTGGCGGGTCTTTGTTTGTCCCCTTTTGCTTGGCCTCGTGTGGGCGGTGGCGGCGATTGGCCGATACGCCTGGGAGGGTTGCGGCGGTGGTTTGGAGGTGGGGATTTGGACCTGAGGGATTCTGTGGATGTTGCGGGGAGCGCCATGTTTTGGTGCGCAGACCGTAGGTTCATGATGGCACCTGCTGTTGTGTCGCTTGGCAGCGGCGGCTGCGGGGTTTTGTTGCTTTTCGGACGGTTAGGAACTCGCCCGAGGCGGAGGTCTCGCCGTCTGTGTGCAGACCGGCTCCTCTGGATGTGTTGCAGTCCCCGCCAGTGCCCGAGGGGCTTGCGGATTTGCTTCGTACGCCGGGGGCGGTGCCCACGGCGGGCTTGGGTGCCGAGGCAGGGGTGGATGATGCAGAGCAGGTACACCGGATGGGTTTCGCTGGTGTGTCGGGCACTCCCCGGCCCTCGCCAGACATGGGGCGGCGGTTGTATGTTGGGCCGCTCTTCCGACCAGTGGAGGAGGAGTGGTGCGGGCATTCCATGTGTAGCATGCCGCCTACCGGTGTGGTGGCGGATGACGGCTCGACGGCCACTTTCTCTTGGGTCTTCTGTCCTCTGATCTTGGATGCGGTGGGCTGGTTCCTAACCGTCCGAAAAGCAACAAAACCCCGCAGCCGCCGCGCCGCCAAGCGACACAACAGCAGGTGCCATCATGAACCTACGGTCTGCGCACCAAAACATGGCGCTCCCCGCAACATCCACAGAATCCCTCAGGTCCAAATCCCCACCTCCAAACCACCGCCGCAACCCTCCCAGGCGTATCGGCCAATCGCCGCCACCGCCCACACGAGGCCAAGCAAAAGGGGACAAACAAAGACCCGCCAGAACTCTGAGTCACAGGGGTTCCAGCAGCCCATGCTCACGAACACCCGCCGCCCTCAAAGAAACGCAAGAAAGAGGGCGGCCTCATCTCATCAACACCCGCCCCGAAGGGCCCAACAGCACGCCAATCGCGTGGAGTGAAGAAGCCTCGCGGGAGACGAGGGACCGGTGGACCAGCCGCCAACCAGGCGGTCCAAACCGGCCGCGCACACAGCAGCCTCACAGCATCGCACCGTGGGCCGCCGGGGAAACCTAAGAATAGGTCGTGTGCGTTCCCCAGCCCGCCGACTGGGTCCAACCCCTTGATGCGCACGTTCAGCTCACCCAACCCAAAACGGGCCGGGAGTTTCCAGGGGGACCACGTGGAGGAGTGCGCGCCCCCCTGTACACGGATTAGTGACACCCATCCTAGCAGTTCACTAGAGGGGCAGCCCTGGCCGATGAGCACAGCCCCCCCGCCTTAGCAACGTTTCCACCTTCTGCTGTTTGTTTATCTGTTTTGGTTTTTGTATCTCTGACTGATCAGTATATCTGGCTTAGCACTAGTGGGACCGCCCTGCCAGTATGAACAGGCCTCCCTATTACTGTTACTTCGTGACCCGGACTGTGCCCCTTTGGACACTTTTTGTAAAATTGCCATTTAATGAAATTACTGATACTGCCCCCCAGCTGCAATGTATCAACTGGGTGGTGTGTGAGAGTGCTCACCGTGACAGGGAGTGACAGAGTGACATGTCAGGTTCCATTGATGACAGCTGATGACCCGATAGCGGGTGTCACTGTCCTAGGTCACTGGCTCGGTCACTAGGATCGAGACGTATACACCGTGGTCTCTCCCGCACCAATTCCACATCTGGAATCTTCATACGATCCCATAATATCAGTATGCGAAGGGAATCGAACCCATGCCCTTCGTGCATGGAGCACAGCGCTCCACCACTGAGCTACACACACGCTGGGTAAATGATTGTGTATGACTCACGACACGATACTGCATTTGGTGATCCCCTACCGATGGGCATTGCCCATACTTATTACTTAATTATTCACATCTCGTTTTGTGATGATTCAAGGTATAAATCGAGATAGTCTATCGATTAGCCATTGGAGTTTCCAGTCGAGATTCAGAACCCCACGTCTCACTATATCACATGATCCGCACGCCATGCGATGGTATCCTTCATCGCGATGCACTGGAGTCTCGTTTTATATTTTTCTCTGAATTTGTATTTTGCTAAAAGAAAATTAGTCTTAGTGTCCAAACTAGTTGCACTCCCTCTTGAATTGTATTGAAAATCCCACTCCCAGATTCCCAAAAGTTGAAACTTTTGAAAATAAGGTAGGAAAATACCATATCTAAGCGAATATATAATATCCAATTCACCAAATTGCAAATTACAGGATAATTTTACAAGAAGTGTCCTAAGAGTCCAAAAGAGCGTCTACAGAAATACCCTGACTGAAATCAAATTGTATTAACTTTGAAAACAGAAATACGATGGCGATGGTCACTAAGTGTATTTGGGATTGCCAAGCACTCCGGGGGGAATTGAAAATTACTTGATGTAGAAACAGCATCGCAATTAACATAAGCCACCCACTGCGCTTGGCATTTGCTGCACTATCATCGGGTGGACTTGGTGTGGTTTCAGAGGATGAGGTTTGCTTGTCACAATGCGCATCATAATGCGATGACATACCGTTACCATCCAACCACCCACGCATAACATTGGTTTGGTAGTTTTGATTATTGATAATGCCATGCAACAAATTGAGCACTTCAGCATCATCCTCATTAGTTTCATCGAAGGTATGCAGCTGCAGCAATGTCTTGGCCATATTGACAGCGTTTTCATGATGAGGAATCATCTGATGGATGAAGGTTGCGATGTCGCTATCACCAGTAGTCTGAACGCGCATCTCATACTTCATCTGCAAGGAATAAAGATTGCAAAAAGCCCCACATTACAGTGTTAGATTTAAACGCTAGTGGTCTGCCTCAGAGGTGCAAATTGGGTTTTACTAAACAACCGTCGGTGGGGTAGGATTCTTCCTTACACCAACGGCAACCGAAACCTTCGCTGGTAGGGAGGCAGATTTCTTAGCGGGCAGCAGACTAGTGAGCAGCCAACGGAAAGGTGTGGCCACCCGACATGGTCATCGCCAGTGGGCAAAATTGTTTGCCACTGGTCACAGAAATTCGCAGATTTCACTAACATCGCAAAATCTCACTCAAAATTCAGAAATTGGATTTATATAATAGAATTAGTGTAATAGATAATAACGATGCCTTGAATATATGTTGTACATTCTCATATATTGTTGTATGAAACACGGTCGACAGACTTGACACTCTTGTTTTAAATTACGACCATCCCAAATCCCCCGTTGTCACTGGAACAACGAGGCGGGTCAAGAGCACGACACCCACCCACGATATTTTCCCCGACCGCTAAACCGCTGACGAGGTGTGAAGGGGGTCAAAACTGCAGCCAGCGATCCATCCGCCCGCATAATCTGCACCCTCAACCTGCCCTAAACACATCGAAAATGAACTTGGCATGCATACCGCTCCCTTCATCCTTAAAAGGTGATGATATGCCACAACGAATCTTTGTTGAATCTCTAGATAACCCGGATAGATGAATGCCAATCATTGGAGCGCGAAATGGCGTGCAAGCCCCTGGATAAGATATGTGTCTTCTGAGACAGACAGCTGATATTCGGCAATACCCTCTTCTGTAACCTGACAAGATGATAGTGGATACCTTCCACTATCCTGCTCTAGGCCCTCAGTCCCTAATAGAGAGAAGGTATGCATGTGAGGAGATGTTCTACCTTACATATATAGCTGGGGAACACATCGTGCATACATACCTTGCAATCCAGAGCGATCATGCATTGATCGAATGTGTTTTGATCGTTCGTGTTACATAGGAAAACCTGGTCCGGGCAATATGTAGAGTAGTCGTTTGCTTCAGCATATTTATTTATCTCCCATGTGCCACAATCCACGTCAATGCCACTTGGTGAGTATGGTTGGTAAAGCTCCACCTGCACATGCCGATTGGAGAGAGGGACGAGCATGCACACCAAACTCAACAATGTTTTTAGACCTTCTGTTGCTGCAGTAGCAGTGCAAGAGCCCCTTCATCTGCTTTGGACTCTATTACTGTTGGCTCCAGCGCAGTGCTTTCAGGTGGCCGCTTCATTGGTGACCATTGTACATACAAGTCATATGGAGATACAGGTCACAACAGCTTCAGATGTTTGCACATACAAACTATTCATGGAATTACATGCACTCGTACCTCAACGATGGATAGGAGCCATACTCTACATATCATATCAGCGATGGGCGCCAGGCTGTACATAGCATATCAACGATGGGAGCTAGACTGTACATAGCATATCAATGATCGATGGGAGCTAGGCTCTGCATATATGCAAATATGCTAATAGCATATCGATGATGGGAGCAAGGCATCGCAGTCATCGAATTATCAGGATGACCGTGCGTGGGGGAGTGCCACATGGAAGCATACCTCAGCTCGCCCGGAGCCATCCGCACATGATACAACAGTACCGTTTCGAGTTAGTTGAATGCGGCCGCTCATGCCACTGTGAATGTGGCAAAAATAAAACAGGTCGTAGCATGTGTCGGAGGGGAAGTCGGCCAAGTCCTCTTCAGTAATGGTCAAGGTGGCCTTGTAATCTTTTGACTCCCACCACTGCATGCACCAGGTTATGCCAAGTGCAAACCCCTGATAAGTACATTGTGTAGCAATACGAATGCCAACACATGCAGTTAGTATGCACGGCTGTGATATGTTTTTCTGCCGCGGTTGGCTCTGTCGCCCTCGGTTCAGTTCAGCAAGCACAATTGACAGTTGAGCCGAACAGCATGGCATGTTATCTCCCGGTGCTCGGTGAATCCAACGGCAGGGGAAATTATCAATTCAGCAAGAGTGCCACTGCAGAACTAAGTGCGAAAGGCCAATCGAGCTAGTGAAACCTAAATCATCGTCAGTAGGGCAATGGATGGCTCTGGTCAATAGAAGGCCATCATGGCTATCGCTTGCATGTGTGCAACGCACACCATGCATACGTCGCACCTCACTAGGATAGAAGAAGTCGGGTTCATAAGAGTCCAATCCCGAGTCATATCCATCGGCTGTACTGGACAACGCTACATCGTCCTTAAAATACTGCACGGGAGATGCCCCACCAGAAATGGTATTTGAATGAAACAAAGCACTAAGATGGGTACGGACGGGTCTCACAACCAAGACTACGGCACATTGTTACACATTACAGTGTGTGCTCATGTGTGCCAACATGTGTTCCACCATGTATACCACACGCAACACAACTAGCTGTTCAAAAGAAGTCGCTCGATTATACACAACCGGAATCAAGATTGGGCCCTGTCATAGACGAGCAGTAGTCTCGAGTGCATGGATTCTGATAGCAGCCACACGCACGCCAATTCTAATTTCATGCCAATGGTGGTGGTCAGCAAATGGTCATTCTGGTAAGGACAGCTTACCACCAATCCGCTATGTTCAACTTCTCTCTTGTCATCGTGAGCTCCATCAGGATAATATGCAAATCCAATAGGATGGAACCTACACAATCGCAATCATCATCCCCAAGATACAACATTGATAACCAGAATGGAGCGAAGAGAAACGCCACGATATGCGGAATAAAGAGGAATCCCAAAGTCAATGCAGGGTATGTGAATTTTGTGCATCACATGTGGACATCCGGGGCGTAACTGGAACACATGAGCGCACACTCAGCACAAAGAACACACCAGTTTGTTGAATCCTGTTGATCGAACGTGTAGGTTGTTCCAATTTCCATCGTGATAGTTGGAGACACGCCATCATAGCCATCGATGATGTAGTAGCCAAATTCACCCACAGTATAATCCCACTTTAGGTTGAAAGTAGTTGACGAAGTCTCCCGCATTTCCCGGGGTTTCATCTTCTTACCATCACGGATCCCGCGGTTTGCTTTCTTTCTAGATACGTGAGCAGACTGGAGCTTCCTTGTCGTCACTGCCTTCCCTGTAGACTCGTCACAAATTGCTCCAGTAGCGCCTCCAAGATAGCCATTCATGAAGGTTATCTGATAGTTCTGAACACGGATGATGTCATGCATCATCATCTTGATTTCCTCGTCAGACTCAGAGCCCGAGAATTCGCCTGCAGCCATGCAACACCCCACGACACAACTACCGGGCCCACACGCCCATCACCAATTGAACCCCTATGATCCATGAAAATTACGGAACCATGGCACGCCTATCAAGGAGCATTGAATCACTTTTGAGAAATATGCGAAATCCTGAATGCCATGCATACATGCACATCACCCAAGCAAGGGGCGGGGCACGTCACCCCACACCCTGTGCAGGTGGGTCTATCTTTTTCCTCTTCACTGTCACGAATCCATGCTGTAAGATGGATCCGTAGAACCAGTGCAGATGACAGATATACACACGCGTGTGCAAAATTCGTACCATTTTTTAGGAGAACCTTGGCCATGTTCACAGCATTGGCATGATGGGGAATCATTTGGTGCATGAACGTTGCCACTTTATCATCTTCAATTTGCACCACTCGCATCTCATAGTCCATCTGGTTGTCAACAAGTGCAGGCATGTGGCACGCGTGGGTGGTACGTTTATGCATAATTTGACGAATTTTCGAAAAAATGACATTTAGAAGTGTTAGAAGGTTGGAGAAGTTTGGAGAAGGTTTGGACAAACTCAAAAATGTAAAATTTTGACATTTCGGGTTTTGGAGTAGCCGTGCGGGGCCATTTCGTTTACTGCAAATACCAGGGAATCAAGTTGTGCACATGGAATGCTTGCGCGACACATTAATAAGTTTATAAAAGGCCATTACAAGGTTTGGGAAGGTGCAACATGATAGTAGAAGGCAGTAAAAGGTTGCATGTCCAATATTTTAGGGTTTTAGGGTTGCTGGCGGGGTGGTGTGGGTGAAATATTAGTTGTGAGAGGGGGTTCGGCGTGTGCGGGGTCCGCTATAAAGTGCACAATTTCGGGAAATGATGATATTACACGGTTTGATATTTTTGGAGAAGTTTGGAGAAGGTTTGGACAAACTCAAAAATATGAATTTTGACGTTTAGGGTTTTGGAGTAGTCGTGCGGGGCCATTTTGGTCACTGCAAACGGCAGGAAATCGAATTTTGCACTTGGCATGCATGCGCGGCATATGAATGTGTCGCTACAAGGCCAATAACAAGCGGGAAATTATATTGTATGATTTAATATTTTTGGAGAACATCGGAGAAGGTTCGTAGAAACAAAATAATGCAATATTTTGATATTTTGGGTTTTGCAGGAGCCGCGCGGGACCAATTTGTTCACTGCAAATATCAGGATGGTTGCCGTGTCATGCACACGGCCGATGTTTTGAAAATAAAGAGCAATTCAATATGCAAGTGCATTTCCATGCTTATATTCCAATGTTCATACACAATCTAATGTATGAATACTTGCAAGTGACATAATTACCGTAGTGTCAGGTTATTAGAGTTATGCAAAAATTGCAGCTTATTGTAGCACGAAGCACCAAGATGCGGCTCTCGGGACAGCTCAAATAGCACTTTTAGTTAGGCAAACGATTTCTAAGCTAGCGCCTGTCGAACAGCTCTTCCAAGGAAACACGTGAGCGTGAAGCCCCACGAGCAAGGTCCTGCAATTGATCCGCGGTCAGGGTGAAAAGCTGCTGTGCTGGTTGGGCGAGCTGCTGTGGTTGGGCGAGCACCTGCGGTTGCGCGAGCAGCTGGGGTTGCGCGAGGAGTTGCGGTGGTTGCGCGAATAGCTGGGGTTGCGCGAATAGCTGGGGTTGCGCGAGCAATTGTGGTTGCAGCTGGTAGGATTGCTGAAGCTGCGAGAGCTGCTGGAGCTGCTGAAGTTGTTGCAGCTGTTGAAGCTGCTGGAGTTCTTGCAGCTGTTGAAGCTGCTGAGGCTGCTGCACCGGTTGAAGCTGTTGGGGCTGCAGCAACGGTTGAAGCTGCTGGAGCTGCTGCATCTGTTGAAGCTGCTGGGGTAGCTGCACCTGTTGAAGCTGAGACTGGGGCTGCGAGAGTTGCTGCAGCTGCAGGGGCTGCGAGAGTTGCTGCAGCTGCAGGGGCTGCTGCAGCTGCTGGGGCGGCAGCACCTGTTGAAGCTGAGACTGGGGCTGCGGGAGTTGCTGCAGCTGCAAGGGCTGCTGCGGTTGTTGAAGCTGCTGAGGCGGCAGCACCTGTTGAAGCTGAGACGGGGGCTGCGGGAGTTGCTGCAGCTGCAAGGGCTGCTGCGGCTGTTGAAGCTGCTGAGGCGGCAGCACCTGCTGAAACTGCTGGGGCTGCAGCACCTGATGAACCTGAGCCTGTGACTGTGGGAGTTGCTGCAGGTGCTGGGCCAGGAGGAGTTCCTCCTGCTGCTGGGCCTGCGGGACGCCCTGACGAACTGCTTCCAGACCTGAGATCTCACCCTCCGTCCCTTGCTCCGCCGTGGGCGTCGCCGACGCCACAGGTGCCGGACGCGGTTCCTCGGAGGCCGGCACTTGCGGCAGGAGCGTCTCCAAACTAGCGCGCTCCAGCTCTAAGCGCCGGTCCAGTGCGCTCTGCTGTCTCTGCTCCAACGCTTCCAAGCTCCGACCAAACTCCTCTCCCTGCTTCCTCAACAGCTCCTCCAACTGTTCACTCGTCACGCCCACCTGCACAGGTCCACTTCTTCCTTCCTCTACATCCACCTGCGCCGCCTGTGATAGTGACAGCACCCCACTGCCGACACTTGACCTCCGGCCTCGAGAACGACCACCTCCAGCTTTCCCCGTGCCTTTCCCCGTGCCAGCATCAAGTGCCCTACCCGACACGTCGCTCGGTGCTTGGCTCCCCCTTCGGTGTGGAACGGCCAGGTGCGCAGGCGCGGCAACCCGCTTCTGCAAGGTGTGGCCGTCAGCCAAATCCGACCTCATGCGCTTCCTTCCTGAGGCCCCTTTAGACGCAATTGTCTCAGGCGGTGCAGCATCCTCTGTGACCGTATCCCCCTCGGAACCCGCGCCCCCACGGCTAGGGGCAACCGATGCCGCGTCCTTGTCCACGAAGAGGTAGTCGTCACGGGTAACGCTGGGTCCTAACTCCACCCGGTCCGCCGTATTCACCTGCCTCAACGGGGCCGTCACCGACACGCCCTCCTGGAAGCCCTTCGTTTTTTCCACCGCAATCTGTTGTGGCACGAACTTCCGGAGGACCTGGAACACTTTGTCGATCTTCTCGTTGTCACGGAAGTAAGCCTCCCCTCGGGCTTTGTCCGTTACGCCCACGTTCAGCTTGTTCATGCGGAAGGTGTGAAACATCTCCGGGTCGGCGTTCGGCCCATCGATTGGCCCCCCGCAATGGACAAACCACCCTTTATTCTTTATGTGCAGGATTGAGCCTACCACATACCCCCCCGAGTGACCCTGGTGAAACACCACTCCGCCGTACGAGAATTTCCCGTTCGATTTCTCGGCGTATCCCTCCTTCCCACCAAAGCCGTCGCCATACACATACCGCGGCCTAAAGTTAATGTACTTGTTGTACGAGTGAAGACGTTGCGGCAGATCCAGGTCCTCCCACCGAGGCTTCCGCTGATGGCCACCTACGGGCAATGCCTGTGCGGGAGTGTTCGTGGGTTGCTCCGCCG
This sequence comes from Cymbomonas tetramitiformis, assembly GCA_001247695.2. Lineage (NCBI taxonomy): Eukaryota > Viridiplantae > Chlorophyta > Pyramimonadophyceae > Pyramimonadales > Pyramimonadaceae > Cymbomonas > Cymbomonas tetramitiformis. The sequence continues at coordinate 10,665 of LGRX02006317.1, forward strand.
ATCCCAACGGCGCGTCCGGTACCACCCCCGCGGTCTCGGGTGCGGGCACCTCCGTGCTCGTGGGGGCGGGAGCATCCGCGGGTTGAGCCGCCGCTCCCGACGGCTCCTCTACACCCCCCGCGGGTTGCTCCGCCGATCCCGACGGCGCGTCCGGTACCACCCCCGCGGTCTTGGGTGCGGGCACCTCCGTGCTCGTGGGGGCGGGAGCATCCGCGGGTTGAGCCGTCCCTCCCGACGGCGCGTTCACTACCAGCCCTGCGGTGTCGGGTGCGGGCACCTCCGTGCTGGTGGGGGCGGGAGCATGCGCGGGTTGCTCCGTCCCTCCCGACGGCTCCTCTCCACCCCCGCGAACGCCCTCGGGTGTGGCCGCTTCAAGGGGTGGGGGAGCCGATGCCGAGAACTCCGAGAGCATGGACAAGGCAGGTGCCGGAGTGTCCGCGGGTTGCTCCGCCGATCCCGACGGCGCGTCCGGTACCACCCCCGCGGTCTTGGGTGCGGGCACCTCCGTGCTCGTGGGGGCGGGAGCATCCGCGGGTTGAGCCGTCCCTCCCGACGGCGCGTTCACTACCAGCCCTGCGGTGTCGGGTGCGGGCACCTCCGTGCTGGTGGGGGCGGGAGCATGCGCGGGTTGCTCCGCCCCTCCCGACGGCCCCTCTACACCCACCCGAACGCCCTCGGGTGTGGCCGCTTGAACAAGGGGCGGGGGCCGCGCCGACGGCACCGCAAGCAACGGCAAACTGTTCTCGAGCGCGCCTTCCAGCAGCATGGCACCATGGTTTGCGAGGTTCAGAGCGTCTCTCTCGGCTTGGGAGGTTGGGTAGACCGTGCGCTTCGCCATGCACTCCGGCCTACCACAATTGTTCACCTCTTCAATGCCTTTGGCTACCATGCACACGTTATGGTAGCTAGCATTGCAGTGCGAGCACCTGTGGACACCACGTCCATCGTCCTTCTCGCATATGAAGCAGGACTCATCTGGTGCTGGCGGTGGGGGTGAGGGCGGAGCCGTGGCGAGCCCACCTAATTCATAGAACACCAAAACCAAGCACGTTTACACAAGTAGGACGAGAAACATAAATAGAACTAAAAACTCATTACAACGTTATATTATTGGACCACTTTGAAAAATGTGCTCACCAGCGTCGCCGGTCTTCAGCGCGCTAGTAGGCCAGTCCAAGGACTTTCTTCGAGAACTCTGCGCTTCCTTGGCCAAGCCCGCCAACGCGCGGGGAGCGTCAATTGAGGCCAGCGTTTTAACGGTGGCCTCGGTGGCATCTTCCGCCACTTCACTAGCAGTACACTCTGATCGCTGCTCGCACTCCTTGCGCCCACAGTTCTTTTGATTTGTGAGCAAACCACAATCGGCAGTCCCGAATTTTCGCTGACATGAAGGATGGAAACCACCTCCACAAACACTACAAGTCAGAATGCTCGCGCTTTTCTTGCAATAAACGCACTTCCCCGGCCGAGGACCACACTGCTTGCATATTACTCCAACCTCCTCATTGCTAGAACACGCGAAATGAAAGTAGCCCTGGCACGTCTTGCATTGGATCTTCGGTACAATAGTTTTCGGGACCGCACAATCGCGGACCACACATTTCACTACATTCTCTTCTTTCTTCTTCACAAGAGCTTTCACAACAGCCTGTTTTCCACGGTTCGCCCCCATGTTTCTGGGGCAAGGTGTTAACGTGCTACTTACTCTTAGGTTTCAGGAGCATAAGTCAATTCAGTAAAGGCGGAGTCTTGGGCCTTCAAGTCCGTCCAGAACTCCAAAGCGCCACATCACCATGCACATACAAATATCCCACGCAAAAATATTTCGCTGTGGAACCCTAACAGATTTGGAGTCCGTCGATAAAACTTGATCGAACTCCAAAGCGCCACATCACGATGCACACAACATTATGTCACGGATATAAATTATGATGTGGAGCGCTGACAGATTTGGAGTCCGTCGATAAAACTTGATCGAACTCCAAAGCGCCACATCAAGATGCACATAACATTATGTCACGGATATAAATTATGATGTGGAACGCTGACAGATTTGGAGTCCGTCGATAAAACTTGATCGAACTCCAAAGCGCCACATCACGATGCACACAACATTATGTCACCGATATAAATTATGATGTGGAGCGCTGACAGATTTGGAGTCCGTCGATAAAACTTGATCGAACTCCAAAGCGCCACATCACGATGCACACAACATTATGTCACCGATATAAATTATGATGTGGAGCGCTGACAGATTTGGAGTCCGTCGATAAAACTTGATCGAACTCCAAAGCGCCACATCAAGATGCACATAACATTATTGCCTATTCTACGAAGGGTGGGTATACCCACCGTAAGAGGTGCTTACGGTGGGTATACCCACCCGAAGGGTATTAACAATTCCCGCTAATTGGCTGCGAATCATGGCATGTGACCAGTGACCAACTTTTTCCAAACACTCCCGTGAACCTCTATGGAGCCTTCACATGCGCCAGAAATGACCCATTAGCCAGAAAAAGTGAAACCCAAACTCAGGTCCTAATAATCCTGTAATGCAGTGTGAATATTGCATTGTTGGTGCGCATGATACCTGATTTTGAACGTGCGAATTACGGAGGTCCGCGAGGTGGCAGCTCATATATACCCTAAGGTACATAGATTATATACCAAAATCAAAGGTACATAACGAAAACATAAATATCTCGATATTATACCAAGCTCCAGAAGTCTACAAATAACCTTAATTGTGTATACCCACCGTAAGGGACTTTTCCTACCCACCGTAATTTCTCCAACTTCAAGGGTGTGGCATGTGGTCAAAACTTATCGGAGCCGTTTAGATAAAAATTTCCAGCCTTTATTCAACCTCTTGGGACATAGAAAATCCACATGCTTGACCCCCGCAACCTACTTGCGCGGTCGGTACGAACGTGCAAAGTTTCGCGTTACGGTGGGTATACCCACCGTAATATTTTTAGAATAGGCATTATGTCACGGATATAAATTATGATGTGGAACGCTGACAGATTTGGAGTCCGTCGATAAAACTCGATCGAACTCCAAAGCGCCACATCACGATGCACACAACATTATGTCACGGATATAAATTATGATGTGGAGCGCTGACAGATTTGGTGAACTCCAAAGCGCCACATCATGAAGCACTTCACGCCATTTCGAAGTGAAACGCGTTCGTATTCTTCAAGAATGTGACCGGTGATGGAAGTGCGAGGAAGCTCATGCCCTCGCACGAATATATTTCATGTATATTTGATATGTGGTTAGCGTGGTAGAAACGACAATGATATGGGTGGGACGAAGCGGCGCCCCAATCCGACAAGCTTCAACGGTGCGGTTGTACTTTATTTGTAAAGAGCCCGAAGCTATTATGAACTATTATGATCTGTGACAAAATGCGTGAGAACGACTGTTGAGGAGTGCGCATACCTTTTTGTAGCAGGGGTGCACATCGTGGAAGGCCACGTGAAGTTCACCGTGGTTCGGGATGATCGACGTTGGCTACTAGGGCAGTTATGTGGAATCATGCATGTCATTCTAGCTATGAGCGTCTTTTTAGCTTTGTGCGGCTCAGACGCGAGCTACAATCCTGGACCAGACTGGGATATCCCGCCAATTCTTATGGACTTGCTACCTCTTCTAGTAGAAGTAGGCGACTCCGCACGCACCATACCTCTTGGAGTGTGGCCCCTACCGCAAGAAGCTATGCCGACGCTTCGACACTTGGTTACCAAGTTGGATTCGGTGTGCGATATTTGGGCGTCTGCACGAGCTGAGGCGACTTCCACGCCCTTGCGCAATTGTCAGATTCCTGACAGCTCAGACAAAGAGGAATGTTCTTCTCCAGACGAACTGGACACTTCGCGCGAAGTGTCCAAAGGAGGGATAGAGGGGCAAGAAGATGGTTTGCGTCGGTCGCTGACACGTCACGAAGTTGACAGACCACAGGAATACACGCCACTGAAGCGAGGAAACAGGAACCACTGGATAGGGAAGATGAGCGAGATTTTTAGTAGGTCCCCAAACCGCATCGCTTCAGCGGTGAGGGGGTACATTGAAACGCTGCCAAAGGAAGTGGCAGTAGGTGTACTGCAACGCTGTCGCGCAGCGTTGTTCGGTGATACAGAAATGGCGAAGACCAAAGCTATGGACTGCATTCTAGAAAACCTGGTTGCGGTCTTTGGGGCGCTGTCGAGTAGGAATTCTAACTTGAACGAGGAGCACAAGCTTGCAGTGGCGGCCGCAGTGTTTGGCGAGAACATGCAAGAGGGGCAAGTGTTAACCGCAGCGACAACAATGTTAGGCGTGCATAAGCGTGTAGGATATGCGGGCATCACGGGGCATAAAAACATGCTGGCGGGTGCGAGGGTTGGCAATGCCGAGCGTGCACGAAGGAGCTTGCACGTGGGTGTGACGCGCCCCAAGCGACGTGGGCGTCGTTCAGGGTGCATGGCGGAAGCCACTTGTGCACTCATCCGCGACTTTTGGTTGCACCCGGACAACACGCGCGTGAGTCCTTGTAAGAAGGACGTGGTGTTGGCAAGAGATCCACACACGGGGAAGCTTAAGACGCCCCGTGAGTACGTTAGCAAGCATTGGCTTGAGGCTTCGCAACTAGTGGTGTACCGGAGATTTGTGGCGAAATATCCAAGCGTGAAGGTGGGGCAAAGGTCGTTTGAGAAGGCGGGAGTTTGCAAACCGCACAATGTGGTACGGTTGACAAGAAGGGACAACATCTCTTGTTGTTGTAGGTATCACGAGGACATGCGCATGGTGCTTAAAGGGTTCGACGAAGCACGGGAGGCGGTGCACAAGAAGTGCCCGTGCAAGGATAAGAAGTGTTGCCCCCGAGTGCCACGGACGGCGGAGGAAAAGAGGGAGAGCGCGGTGGGTGCGCCGACGGGGCAAGTGTGTGGCATCGTGAAGGCGGGGAAGTCTACCTCCACGTTCGCGGAGAGTCTGTTGTGCCCGCGTGAAGGGGATAAGCACCGCATAGAGTGCCTGTTGCAAACCTGCAAACAGTGCGGAGGTTTGAAGAACTTTAAAGTGCGCGAGAAGGAGGTGCAATATGCGGAGGAGGTGAGGTGGTCGTGCTATGAGACTCTGAGTACGGGCAAGTACGACGACGAAGGGAAAGAGGTTAGGAGGTTGCAGTTTTTGCAGAAGAAGACGAAATTGGGGGCGTTGATATCTAAGCTGCAAACGCTGTTGCTGGGGCACGAACCGGGGAAGTCGCCAAACTGTCGGTGCAATGGACGCTTTCTGTGCGAGGACGCGGCGTCGGAATCGTGGAAGTGGCGGAGGCTAAATGGCGTCGGGGACTGCCCGTTTTTGCGTCCCTATGCTTACCATACATTCATGGCCTTGCACCAGCACCGTCAATTTAAGACGTGTATCACGGATTTGCCGTTGGGGCATACGGCGTGGTGTTTCGACTTCTCCGAGAACCATTCGTTGAACATCCCGAGGGAAGTTCAGAGTTTGCACTGGGTGGTGAAGCAGGCTACTGTGTTGGTGTGTGTATTATGGCGGCACGCGTGCAAGGAAGTCGATGGGGTAGAGTCCACGGCGGAGAACCCGGTTGTGATAAAGGACTATGTGTACTTTATCAGTGATGACCGCAAGCATGATCACAGATTCATTCAGTACATGCGAGAGGTGATCATCAAGGAGTACTTTGAGAAAAGGGGGATTCCGAAGCCAATATTTATTCACGAATGGGCGGATGGTTGTGCGGGGCAGAACAAGTGCGCGGCGGGATTCGCGGACGTGGGAAACAGCAAAATGGAATGGTCGCTGGGGATTCCTTGTCAGCGGAACTTCTTTGAGACGGCGCATGCTAAAGGGGAGCAGGACGGAGCGGGGGCACACGTGAAGCATGCAGCGGCGGTGGCGGTAATTTCGGAGGGTGACAAATGGTATGGGAAGATCTTGTGTGCGGCCGATCTCTATGCTTTTTGTGTGGAGAGGTTGCGCACACGCGCGGACACCAGCTACACGAAGTCGAGGGCCGCATTCAATCAACGATTTTTTTATCTAGTTCCCGAGGACGCGACGAAAGAGGTGGCGGGAGGTTTGTCGGCGGTTGATCACACGGCGCGCATCGCATACAAATCTTTGGAGCGCACTTTGCAACTGCATTCGGTGCGATCGGGCGTGGAGGGGAAGTTGCTGGTGCGCGACAGGACATGCTATTGCGTGTCATGCTATGCAGAATGTGTGTCGTCCATGCCGACGTCCGAGAACTGTTTGGAGAGCTCGCATGTGGATTTGTGGAGGGAGGCGGAATTGACGCCCGCAACGGGTGCGGACGCGGCAAGGGTGCGGGAGTTGGTGGAGGAGTATGCGAGTGATGTGAGTGTAGCGGTGCGGCGCGGATGCATCATCGCGGTCCACCGAGACCCGGCGGACCGCACACACGCCTACTACTTGGTGAAGGCGTTATCCGCCGTGACGGAGGTTGGACCTAGGGGGCGCCGAGATGACTATGGGCAATATTTTGCCCCGGGAGAATTTGTGGTTTCGGGGAGGTACTTTGAATGGGAAGATGCCGATGTGAGAGATGACTACATACTAGACACAAGTAAAAAGTGCTTGATCTCTTGTGAAGCCGTGCGTGCAACCGATGTGCGCCTAGTTAAAAGAGGGGATGTGTACAAGATGCCTGCTGCCGAGCATGAGCGCGTGTTATCACTGTTGTAATTTTTGCATTCAAATATATAGTATGGGATTTGGCATTCACAATGCAATAATGATAACATTTTTTGCATATTTATGCTCAAGCATTTGAACAAACTTGGGGCATCACAATTTTGATGTGACGCGCATGCATGCCAAGTGCAAAACATGATTTCCTGCGGTTTGCAGTGCCCAAAATGGCCCCGCACGACTACTCCAAAGCCCTAAATGTCAAAAAATAACATTTTTGAGTTTGTCTAAACCTTCTCCAAACTTCTCCAAAAATATCAAGCCGTATAACAACATTTACCGAAATTATGCACTTTCTAGCGGACCCCGCATACGCGAAACCCCTGCTCTCACCGCCAATATTTCACCCGCCAGCAACCCTAAAACCCTAAAATCTTGGCTATGCAACTTTCAAGTGCCTTCAACTAACTTGGTGCACCTCCCCAAACTCGGCGGTGACCTTTTATCAACACATTCATGCGACGCGCATGCATGCCAAGTGCAAAACACGATTTCCTGCGGTTTGCAGTGCCCAAAATGGCCCCGCACGACTACTCCAAAACCCTAAATGTCAAAATTTTATATTTTTGAGTTTGTCTAAACCTTCTCCAAACTTCTCCAAAAATATCAAGCCGTATAACAACATTTTCCGAAATTATGCACTTTATAGCGGACCCCGCATACGCGAAACCCCTGCTCTCACAGCCAATATTTCACCCGCCAGCAACCCTAAAACCCTAAAATCTTGGCTATGCAACTTTCAAGTGCCTTCAACTAACTTGGTGCACCTCCCCAAACTCGGCGGTGACCTTTTATCAACACATTCATGCGACGCGCATGCATGCCAAGTGCAAAACACGATTTCCTGCGGTTTGCCGTGACCAAAATGGCCCCGCACGACTACTCCTAAACCCTAAATGTCAAAATTTTATATTTTTGAGTTTGTCCAAACCTTCTCCAAACTTCTCCAAAAATATCAAGCCGTATAATAACATTTTCCGAAATTATGCACTTAAGTATGTAACCCCCGTCCACCCACGCGTGCCACATGCCAGCAGCGCCACCCCAATTGGTTCATTAATCTAACAATGGTGCCACCATTGTAGCCCGAGGAGGTGGGCGCACAGCTACACCTCCTCGGGCTTTAGCATGTATCGGTTTTATAACGTGACGCCCTAGCCCCTCCGGCTTCCGTTCAGTCGGTTTTGTTGGACAGCTCTCTATCTCTCATCAGCTGTGTGCCCCATGTTCTCGCATGTGACAGACACTTTCCCCACTTTCCTTGCAATTTGGAAGCAAAGCAACAATCCGCCACCCTTTGATTACTGCATGCATGGCCCCCAGCAGGCCCGCTACCTACTCCCCTCTTTCAGCACTTCGAAATATTGGTATTACAGCTTCGTCATCAGGTAGGGGAGAGGATGGTGATGAGCAGACTTGTGGCGGGAGCTGCGCTCCTACCTTGCAATCGACTGCGGTGAGGCAAGTCGAGAAGGAGTTGGAGCTCGCAGTCCCACACAAGAACACACCCTCGCCGCAATAGTCACTGAAGTTTGTGTGGTATGCTTCGGCTTCATATGTGCCACATTCAGCATCAAAGCCTTGCGGACTATATGGAGTGTATAGCGGCACCTGCACAATTACAAATCAGGCATACCGCATTGCCACTTCTCGTCACATGGTCATCGCAGAGTGCGTGCAAGTCTGCGGATTTGTGAAACGCCAACCGATTGAATGAGGAGCTGAATGCACGTTTGGGTTGGCTTTGGACACCGCATTCAAACACGCCGCCGGTGGGGGAAAGCGGTGTAAGGCCGGGTGTATGCGGACACACCGACTGTGGGGGAAAGCGGTGTAAGGCACGGTGCGTGTATGCAGATGCACCACCTGTGAGGGAAAGCTGTGTAAGGTCGGGTATATGCGGACACACAGGCTGTGGGAGAAAGTGGTGTAAGGCCACATGGAAGCACGTACCTCAGCTCGCCCGGAGCTGTCCGCGCATGATACAACAGTACCGTTACGAGTCAGTTGAATGCGGCCACTCATGCCACTGTGAATGTGGCAAAAATAAAACAGGTCGTAGCACGTGTCAGAGGGGAAATATATGTCCAAGTCGTTCTCTGAAATCGTTAATGTGGCTTCATATCCTCCGGTGTTCTTAACCTCCAGCCAGGCCTGCGAGTCAATCACACGTCAATCGTAGCCCTTGGGACATGCCTTAAGGGCTGTTCCATTTATTGTCGCAGGGGGGGGAGTTGGGATTTCCCGTTTTTGTCCGGTGGGGGGTGGGGTCGGGGGATGCTTTTTGTCCGGTGAATCCCAGAAATGTCCGGCCCGGGTAGGTGGGGGTCCTGGAGGCAATCCCAACCCCACGAGCAATAAATGGAGCAACCTAACCTCTTAGCCGGTAGCCGTTACGATATCGTAACAAACCACCCGCGGTCCTTTTGGTTTCGCATGCACGTGTGCTCACCAAAAAGGGTTAGACGAACTCTAGACATGATACAACCTAGGGTATGTGTGCATAGTGAGCATGCATGCATCACTCCATGGCAGATTTGTATGGGATACACATACACTCTTATCATATTCATAACAATTTGAACCGACAATAATGCTTTTTATAGCCAATTTTGAAACGGAAATCGGCTCAAATCTGCATGATTTAGACAACTTTGACATTGATATGAATGTGCATGACCATATATGTTCAGGGTATGCCACATTCAACCATCACATATCGATATATGGGTGCTAAGGGCTATAAATCCTCGCTTATATGTGAAATACACGCAGACTAATCGCTTAAGTATGGAAAACATTGCTTAAGTATGAAAAACATTGAAGAATCGCATGTTTTTTCATGTTTTTTTCGTAAAAAGGCCACGTATATCGAGATGTAGGCACATTTAACTCAACATATGACTGACAAAAGTTTAAACATGGCCAAGGCCGATAGCATCGTACTAACGGCAACCGCTTAAGAGACCTTAGGCGACCAAGAATCGCTTTTGCGTAAAGTCGATTGCTAAAAATTGGAGAAGTTTTGCTTGTATAATCGGTATATCTCACGATATATATGCCATAGATGTTCATACAATAGCTCAATTTGTAGTTGCGATAGGTGTCGAAAACATATATAATCACCGTGGCATGCTTATGTATGTGAGCACCACACCCGCTTCCCACACAAAACATGCATTTTTGGCCGGAAATAGCGTTACCGGCTAAGAGGTTAAGAAAATTATTACGACAATGAGAAACAGGGACCCTCACAAAGGACCCCTGGCCCCACAGGTGGCCTCCTGTCAGAAGCAATATTACGAATTCATCATTATCAAGTTATTTTCAACAGGCAACAGTTTTTTTGCCGTACGTGAATGTGATGCGCTCCGAGGTATACAGCAACATGATGTGGATGGCGCCACGAGCAGAGCAGCCACAATTTGCTTGTTTACAATGGTCAGCTCAGAGGACAAGCCTTGCGAGAGTGGCGGGCGTTCTAGGCGAGACACAACTCATCCCTATTGCTTCCTGACTTGAGTGTTAAGCCAAAGTTCGTATTGCAAAATATGAGCTTCTGAATGATCTTGACTCAATCGTGTTTGACATTGTTCACCCTGGGACTTCAAGCAGCCTGGCTTGCAGCATTTTCCAGCTCCAAGTTGTGGTGGATCTTGACGTGCTTTGAAGATGCGCTTTTCTACAGATTATTGATACGAATATATCTGACAAGTTTCTAGCGCTAGAACGCAAGAACACCCCTCGCCTGTCGTGAATTGGTCGACCCTATCTTGAACCGCATCAACTTAGCTTGCAGTCGCGACTGCAAACGAAGCTGATGCGGTTGCAGATGGGGTCGATCAAGAGCTCAAGAAAAAGGTATTCGCCTTGTGAATAAATATATCTTAGTTACGAACGTTGGAAAAAATTGTACTTCATGTAATGTGATTAAAATCACAAGGGGCTGTGCCTGCAGTAGCGCAACAAAGTTGGGCCCGAAGGAAAAAGTCTTTTTGCGTAAGAAGTTCCGAAACCGGGCCAAAGGTCCCGAGCATTATGCCATGACACCATTCGGGTGTCATCGTCATCGTCATAGATTATGGGGTGAGGAGCGATTTTGGCCGTAGCAAATGTTTTGATCGGACTGCCACAATGTGCCACGTATTCATCCGCGTTGAATATCGGGAAACGGCAGATCCCAAATCTAAATTATATGCAATTATGTCATAAATAATTCAGAATACCCGGCGCGTTACGGGTTACAGCAGTGTGAATTTTATGAACCACTTTCGTGCACCACTTTCGTGAGGTGGCCTCACCAAAGTGGTTCACAGGTCCTGAGGACTGAGGAACGTCTAAGTTGCCTACGCTACAAGTGCATGGCTTCTGGGTTCCCAAGAAGTATAATTGAAATCAAACGTGCACCTGTTTTTCAAACATAGCCCGCGGAGAAGACACAAGAGTCACCTTAACGAGTTCCCGCAGGCAACAAAATCTAATAAAAAACAAGATTCACTGCGATGGCCTTTCTGCAATCGTTCTACTACTTTTTGCAAATATCTCAACTCGCTATTTTCCACGCATGAGGCCGTTGAGAAATTTGAATTTAAAATAGTGAGACTTTTCAGCGTGCATAATGACTGTTATTCAGCCGAGCGACGGTTTAATTTTGAACTTCTCAGACGGACCGTTCGGTTATTTCTTGCATCTCCGCTTGGCAAGAGACCTTTCCGTTCTCGGACGTAGCATTGCGTAGCGTTCACATGGCACCCATGACAGTCGGTAAATGACCATCTAGGAATCGGTTCTTCATGCCAAAAACGATTGTTTGTTCGCGCGAAAAATTGAACCGGACAGTGCGGCGGTCTCCGCACGCGGAGCGGTCCGACGTGGCAAGTGGAGGCGGCGGGCATCCAAATATTTGTTTTTAAGTGTTTCAAAAAACATTTTCTGGTCCGGACGTTCGCTCACGACCTAGCAGCACCCTGTAAGAACGCGTATAAGGTGGACTAACGCGCAGGTATGAGCTATTTGCGTACTGCCCAGCTGTGTGAAACTAGGAGAAATCTAAGAATTGGAAACATAGAGTGGTGAAATGTTTTGCTGAGATTGTAGGTTACCCCTTTTTTAAAACTTTTGGTGTTAACGAATGTTAAGTTCGGGCTTGAGTTAATAGGAGTTTGACGCGTTCGCTGCTGACACGAGGGCCACCGCTTAAGTCCTAAAATTCCGCCCGCAGGCTGGAACTGCTGCGGTGCACTCTGTGCTGCATCGCATGTGCTCACACTTGGTCACAGCCTTTTTTTGCCTCACAGGAAGGTTTTTATCTTTTTACTTAAAGGGAGCAGCGCGTCCAGAGAGTAATTCTCTGGCGGGACTTGTGCGTCCTCGGGTCTAATCGCCCCTGCTCCCCCCTCTAACTCTGGCGTGCTTTGTTGTGTGCAGATCCGCTTGCAGAGTTTAAAAAAACTCCCGAAAAGGTATACCAAAGGTATATTTTTTCGCGGACTGTTTCGAACTGAAGAGCAGCCTTTTTTTTCAGTTAACGAAAACTGTCATTATTCGTTTTGCGGAGGTCAGAATTGTTGAGCGCGGCAGCGCCGAGAAAATAGTAATGAGACTGCAGCAGGCTCAGTGCAGCCTGCAAGCCTCATCTCTTTACTTTCCTAGCTCCGTTTCTATCGTATCCTCCGTATGGGTATGTGCCACATGCCTCACGTCGCATCGCGGTCAGGCAGCGGCACTGGCACTGGCATGTATGGCATGGCAATGCCATATGGCATGTCAAATTGGCATGTCATCGTGGTCATCTATTGGATGACCGAGGCATTTGAGCACTCGGAACTCAGCGGCCATCGCAGCACAGCGCAGGTGAACGGGAAGGGGCACGTCAGCGTCATCGTGATCGTCACATCGTGCAACGTCGCATCGTGCGTCTTGCCATGCAATGACACTCGAATCTCGATGGAAATAATCTCCAATTTGTGTCACATTCTGAAATGAGAACTCAGAAATGAAAAAAATGGAAAGCGTCGAAATAAAGTTAGTTAATGTTGAGATTTTATTAAGTTTAGATAATCTAGTGGTACTGTTAAGGTGACAAGTGAACGTCCGAATATAAATGAATATGTCTAAAAGGTCACGTTTATACGCAGTGTACAGTATGGAGGCTGTTATGTACATAAATTAGGTTTGGTACATTCTAGCTACAACACACACACACGCACACACACACACACACATATTGTATGTATACTAAATATATATACCGCATACATGAATCCCGGGTGCATGAACGACGTTCCGCTTTTATGCCGCTCGTGAATAGGTGGCATCTGGAAATTGTGCCATACGGTATAGCGGTATCGGTACCGTAACTACTGATCATTTAAGGCATCGTGTGCCAGGGGACAGTGGTACATCTAAGCCGTTCGATAGGCATATTGTATTTCTATCCAGCGGGGCAGCTCAATGGAAATGGGCACCGAAAGGGACCCCAGAACCATTTACTGCGTACTTTGGAGAGCGAGAGCATAGGACCGCGTATAGCTGTCATCATATTATTGCCATGCCTTCTGGAGCGCTACGCCGCTGGGAGCGTAAGAGGGGTGGTAGCTGGTTTCTGGAAGACGCCACTCGAGCGAAGGAGCCAGTAGCGCCATTTTCATTACCAATCAGTAATGCGCGCTGGAAGTATGCGACTGAGACTGACGAGTATCGCGGAATTCCATACGCTGGGCCTAAGAAGAAATCGACACCTGCGAACAGTGACGATTCGAGTGCAGGCTCTGTGGCCTGGAGTACAGAGAAGTTGCCAGATTCTGACGACGATGATGACACAAGTGCTACTGACAGTAAGCATGACATTGATACTGCCAGTCCGAAGTGGGAGTATGACACGCCTGGTGAATATGACACTGAGGATGACGTCAGCGAGTTCGATGACTTGGTAGCTGACGATGCTGAGGAACAGGCTGAAGCTCGAAGGTTGAAGAGACAGGGACTGCAGTTGATCATGGATGGCAAGGGTGAAGTTATCTGGGTGCCAAAGGGCACATCCCCGACCTCACCCGTTCAGTCAGAGGATCGGCCTATCCCCGAGCAGAAGTCTGATGCCATATCTGGTTGTACTCCAGCCTGAGTCGTGGGGACCAAATCTAAGCTGAAGAGTCAACCTGTCAAGACTGATAATATCGACAGTGACGACGAATCTGAGTTGGCCCCTCGGAGGAAGAGGGTCAGAGGCAACTAGATAAGCTAGAACGATATTAATGTGTAGATTCTCTGATCAGGATTTGTATAGGTGGCAGATTATGATTGATGCCAGCCGACAGAGGACAGTTCCATCAGAGATCTGAAATGCGCGCCTTGAAAGTATAAGGCATGAATTGTAGCCCAGTGGAGGCTGTTCTAGCTTGAAGTAATTATTTGGAAGAGCTTTGTCTCACCCTGTTAAAATACTGGTCAATCTTTCCTGCCATAAAGATATTGCAATTGCTCGATTGTGGCCTTGTTCACATGGTGCCATACCGTACCATACGGTACATTGTAGAACGGTAGCCACATATGACCACTTCCACAACTCGGATATGCTAAGGGTTATAGTGGTAAATTTCCAGCTTTTGCATATTGCACGGCTTTCGCCTGGGATCGGTGCGCACCTTTCACATTTGGTTTTGGAAACTAAAACAAAAATACATGTGGAGAGACCAGAGATGACCCAGGAATCGCTACTTATAGCACATTCATACGGAAATGCGGAAAAGTTGAAAAATCTCAAAAACACGCCATTTCCCCCCGTCAAAATCCCTATTTTGAGTTCTGTAACAGTAATGGGTATGTGGGCACATGAAATACCGATTCTCCATCATCCAAAATACCAAATAAAAGGATAACAAACCGTAGGCATGCTTCAAATGGCCCACTATAACATTTTGGTTCGTTTCAGCATATTTGAGTCGCGTGGAAGTGGTCATACGGGACCCGTATGTGCACACCCTTCACTAAGTACCGACCGTTCCGTACAATACTGCACACAAACAATCAACGTAGCAAATACTGGATTCCCGGAGCGGAACCTTGCAATAAAAACCAAGAAACGAACAACAAATTTTCATTAGCTTTCACCGTGAAAACAAACATTTCGTGCAAGTTTATTGCTCGTAATTTTCAATCAAACTTTTACTTGTTAACGTTGAGAGATCCCGTGCTGTTCAGTACTTACACGACCTCGTACAAACAGCAGCTTCGGGCGATGTGATTATACATCATCATATTACATACCAAATGCATGCATGCTGACTCGCCCGTGCATGATGACCGTCAATAAGTTCGCATTTACTAACAACGAATTGAGTGCACTTAAATGGTAAATGAATATTTTTTGCGATATAAAAGATATCCTGCTTGTGCCGTACCCTGCAACAAAACGGGCCACGGACTGTTTATTGCCACCACACGCTGCTGTCGGATTCGCCCCTCTTCATTTTACATACAGCCCTTTCTAAACTAACCGGTGTGCTGTGTGTGATATCAACATTGAGAGGCTACCCAATTGCATACCACTTTGCATGCGATAGTGCGCATTCAGAACTGGCATGCATAGCTAAAATGTGAAATTTACTTACAGATGCATGTTTGTGATATCTATGCTTCTCATGCCATCACCATTCAGATTTTCCTTTAATGGCAGGCATGCACACTTTTGCCAAAATTGGATGGACAGTCCTGGGATGAAAACCGACTGCACCCATCCCATCATCAATATTAAGGGATACCCAAACTTTGGGAATTTCTTTCAAAAATGTTTTGTGACCTACAAATATATTGGTTTGAACCAGATGTTTTTCTCTTCATCACATACGTGCAAGTCATTTCTACAGAAAGGGGCTGAATGGTGGTGTCAATCGGTAACTATGCCACTACTATAAATACGATGAGATTGCCAAATCTCTATCAACGATGACACAAGAGAGAACAAAAAGCAACAGGTGTGTGCCTGAATAAGCTTTGTTCCTCTCTCATGGCGATGTGTACAATAAATTCAGGCAGCCGCCGAAGGCAGCTGTGCATACAGGCATACACTTCATTATTTTTTCAGTCTGACCCAGGACCCTTGTCCATGAGGACTAGAGTATCTTGTCACGGAAAAAAATCATATGCACGCCACTTGATTGGATGGTGGCAAATCGTGCAGTACCGTGCGCTCCCATTTTCGAAAAGCGGCACCAACGGATCTGTTCATTTAGCCCTCCAAAGCTGAAGAATTCGTCATCCCATGCACGAACCTGTGAAGGGGAGTGCTCGCCATGGCAGAGACGCCCAGCATAATACATCTCATTGTAGCCTACGCTCATCATATCCGAAATCCATGCACCTTTCCCCATTTTGAAATGCCACTGCAGCGCCACGACGGCGGGCTGAGCCCTCAATACCTGTGCGCACAGGAATCCCTCCGGATGTCGATGCCACATGGTGCACAGCGATGTCAATGCACTTCACTGATGGATGCTCTAACCATCGGCAAGTGGATCAGCCTTAAAATTTCCTCAGACTCATGTGAACCCGGTATTCTCACCCAACATACCTCGTCTTTCTGTACCACGTGACGCATTGCTGCGGGAGGCCAGCCAGCCCTCAGCATGCGGTCTGCGATTGTATGCCTCGTGCAATGCAGTGAGGCAGTCGGATGTAGCGTCTCCAGCGCCTGCATGCCGGGCTTGTAGGGCCGGGAGCAGGCGACGATGTGTACACACGCTGCGCCCGGAGATGCCGTGTGCGTGCTTCGTTCGGAGAGGCACACTGGAATGCCGGCCAAGAATATCAGCGGGGGCATTGATTTACGGAGGCAACAGGGGAAGCTAATTGTGCACATCGGCATGGCTAAAAGCACATGCATAGGTCCACTAGTGGCGTGTAACGGGTGGAAGGAGGTTGCACCCAATCCATCATATCAAATTGCAAGTGCCTCGTTTCTTCGTTCATGCCATTCAGATACACCGCGCCCACCTGGCGTGCCGCCGCGCATTGCCCAGCCTTACCAACCACCCGAGGCGATGAAGCTAGCTATAGGTTGCAGGTCCTCGACTGAAGTAAGCACTTGAGCTTGACAAAAGGATCTAAATGAGAGGGGGGGGAGACAGCTTTGTGGCAATGCAAAGGATTCGCTTTGTGGCAATGCAAAGGATTCACTGGAGCTCCATCGAAGCGCCCCATCGCAAGGTAACATCTTGCGGTATCGAGGTAGGCTCGAGTACCCAAGACGGTGCACCTGATGGGAGACATCACCGCCACCTAATGTACGGCCGGCGATCGCACCTTGTAACGCTTTGGCAGCTGGTTGAGAAGTCCCATGATACACGCGCCAGGTTGATCGCTCAGTATCCGTCTCATTGGAGATATCAGCTGCACGGGCTCTTCCAGCTTCACCGAGTCTTTGTCATCGGGGTGGTGCCCCGCCTCCTGATATTCTTCGTCATGCTCAGCGGTCGAAGCGCCGTGTTCAGCGCTTCCCACATTGCGCTCCGCGGCTGCAGCTTGTCCCCCGGCGCCTGCAGCCAGCGGGGTAACGCGGACTGAATCAGCGGACTGCCCCCGGCGTGGTTCAAACATGCTGCAACCACAAATCCTCCGGCTGCAACACCTCCAAGTCCAAGCCTGTTCCGCACACAGCTGATGTGACTACATTTCAAAATGCAAGCGGACAGAGGTGACTCCGTGCCTGTTCGGACGCCTGCTTGTAGTCTGTGACAGGATGTCGGCCTACTCTCGGAAGGTTCGAAGCGTCACCGTCTCAGACAGGGCGCACGGCTCAGGTCGATCGGAACAATACTTTTGAAACCATTAAGATTCCGCGACTCCCAATCTAAACAGAGCGGGCATTGACACTGGTATTGACACTGGCAATGGCACAGGTAAGTGCAGACGCCGCAGTTACAGCAACATGCAGCGGCTCTCATCAGAACAGCACACCGCAGAGTTGCGCTGAGCCTATGAGAAAATGATTGGTCATAGAGCAAAGGGTGCAGGCGCATGGAAGCTGCTGGGTGACACCCATGCCCGTGCCGCAAGACCAAGCTCGTAAGTCTCTCTTAAGACAGCCTCGTGACGCCGTGGGGTACAATGACAGTGAATGGAAGTTCAAGACCCGGTATGCCGGCAGCGACCTTAAGAGGCTGCAGGATCAGCACCGCGACATGGATGCAGCACAGGCCACGACGAGCAGTGGGACACGGCGTTGCACAAGCAGTGGTGCTCGCTGCTCGGCTCGAGTGCGCGCGCCAGGTGCAGGCGCGCCTCACCACAGACCTGCACCTGCACCTGGCGGCGGAGCAGTCGGACAGCACAAACAGGTGCCGACCAAAGGAGCCGCACTTTCAGCCAGCTCTGCGATCTTGATGGTCGATGCGCACTTTCAGCCGGCTCTGCGATCTGGATGGTCGATGCGCACTTTCAGCCGGCTCTGCGATCTGGATGGTTGATGCGCACTTTCAGCCGGCTCTGCGATCTGATTGGTCGATGCGACCTCCTGGCGACAAAAGGCACTGGCGAAGAGTCCTGTATGGCAAGTGAAGGGCGTGTGTCTTTTGGTCGGATTCGAGAAAGACGACTAATCACCATGTTGCAAATTCAGCCGTCAACCGACTCAGGCCTCGGCTCTGCTCTTTCGCCTTCCCTCCGCGCCTAAACCAAACACTCCTTCGTTGGCAGGGCCGTTCGTTTGCTGGCAACAGACTGAAATGACACAGTAATGTTCGTGCATGAAGGCCGACACCTCGTCCTGCTCGCACGTGAAACACCGTTTCTTAATGTATGCTTCGCAATTTATCTTAAGACGATGCAATTGGGGTACGTTAAGAAATGACTGACTCCGTTTGGGCAATCGTCTCTCTGATGAGACAACGTACTTTGCGCCTCAGCCGTGGGATTCCCCGTTGAAATGATCGCGCTCACGAGCTGCGCCACAGGGAGCGGACTCTGCTTCCCGCAGACCTCCCCGGTAGCAAAGGGCACCGCGTACGCCAACTTCTGAAAGCCTGGGCCGTTGATATGCATGCTCCTGGATGGAAACCCGTCATGCGCCCAAAATCAAAACGCGGAGGCCACGTGGCGGTACTCCGTTCACGCGGATTACAAGCCATCAATGACGAGCGCCATCCCCGTCACCGGTATCCTCCGCGCGCGCACAACCTCGAGCAGGAGGGGTGTGGAATGTGATTGGCTGGCACACGGGTGGGGGTTCAAGAGGAGAAAATTAGGGAAGCATCTGCAGCGAGCAAGTGAGGCACGTCACTGAGGACCGTGGATCATTACAGAGAAGCAAGTGAGGCACGTCACTGAGGACCGTGGATCATTACAGAGAAGCACGTGAGGCACGTCACTGAGGACCGTGGATCATTACAGAGAAGCAAGTGAGGCACGTCACTGAGGACCGTGGATCATTACAGAGAAGCACGTGAGGCACGCACTGAGGACCGTGGATCGCTACAGAGAAGCAAGTGAGGCACGTCACTGAGGACCGTGGATCATTACAGAGAAGCAAGTGAGGCACGTCACTGAGGACCGTGGATCGCTACAGAGATGCAAGTGAGGCACGTCACTGAGGACCGTGGATCGCTACAGAGAATCTGCGGGATTTATGGGGGCCGCGTGCTCCGCTGGGGCACGGACCTGATGAAGGCTGGATAGTGCATCTCCTGCGGAAGGATGCTGAGCGCGGCCCTGCAGCCCCGTCAAGACGCCGCCCTCTAAGCGCCTGTGTGGGCCCCCCTCCGCCTTGACAAGTGGCCGCCTGGCAGGGCTCACATGCAAGCCCGTCCAGAGATCAAGTGCCATGACACAACGGCAGCCCAAAACCTATCCCACTGGGCGGCGGTCGACGGCTGCGGTCGAGCCGGAGAGGGGTGCTGCCCCTCGCATGCTTGACGGAGATGCGTTAACTTTGGTGACGGCATCATGGAGGCCCGTGCAAGGCTGTCAGATCCGCGTCATCCGTGCAAGGCTGTCAGATCCGCGTCATCCGTGCAAGGCTGGCAGATCCGTGTCATCCGTGCAAGGCTGGCACATCCGCGTCATCCGTGCAAGGCTGAGAGATCCGCGTCATCCGTGCAAGAGCTGGGATATCCGGCGTCATCCGTGCAGGCTGTCACATCCAGCGTCATCCGTGCAAGGCTGTCAGATCGGCGTCATCCGTGCAAGGCTGGCAGATCGTGTCATCCGTGCAAGGCGTGAGATCGATCATCCGTGCAAGGCTGTGAGATCCGTGTCATCCGTGCAAGGCTGTCACATCCCGCGTCATCCGTGCAAGGCTGTCAGATCCGCGTCATCCGTTACCAGCTGGCATCCCGTCATCCGTGCAAGGCTGGGAGATCGGCGTCATCGTGCAAGGCTGGCACATCCGGCGTCATCCGTGCAAGGCCGTGAGATCCGCGTCATCCGTGCAAGGCTGTCAGATCCGCGTCATCCGTGCAAGGCTGGCAGATCCGCGTCATCCGTGCACTCGTGCCAGGATGCTGCGAGACCTCCGGCTCGGCCCAAAGGCAAGCCCACTTACCGCGAGCTCGCAGCAGAGGTAAGGGACGCGAGCCCGAAGCTGCTGCCCACGTCCACCACGATCTCATCAGCTGGGCGGTCCTTCATCGCTGCGGCGACATCCATAACACCCTCAGATGGTCAGATCCTCGATTCCAAAGGGGGCATAGGTGACAGGGGTGGCGTGCAACCGAACCCTGCCAAGAGATATTTCCACAGCAGCAGTGCTGCAGGCTGGCTATGCCGTGAAACGCGTTGCTTGGGGGTTTGGCTATGCCGTGAAACACGTTAGCAGGGGGTTGGCTATGCCGTGAAACGCGTTGCTGGGGTTTGGCTATGCCGTGAAACGCTGCTTGGATGTTTGGCTAGGCCGTGAAGCAACGTTGTTGGGGGTTTGGCTATGCCGTGAAACACAGTGTTGAGGGTTTGGCTATGCCGTGGCCGCAGTGCTGCAGGCTGGCTATGCCGTGAAGCACAGTGCAAGGGGGTTGGCTATGCCGTGAAACACGTTGCTGGAGACGGCTATGCCGTGAAACGCTGCTGGGGAGTTTGGCTACCGTGAAATCTCTGCTGGGGTTTGGCTATGCCGTGAAGCAGTGTTGGGGGGTTGGCTATGCGTGGCATGAATGCCAGAGTGTATGCCGTGAAATGCAGTGTTGGGGGGTTGGCTATGCCGTGAAACGCTGTGCAAGGGGTTGGCTATGCCGTGAGAAACACACGTTGCTGGGGGGCTTGGCTATGCCGTGAACGCGCTGCTGGGGGTTTGGCTATGCCGTGAAACGGCGTTGCTGGGGGATTGGCTATGCCGTGAGACGCAGTGTTGGGGGGTTGGCTATGCCGTGAAACGCGTTGCTGGGGGGATTGGCTATGCCCTGAAACGCGTTGCTGGGGGATTGGCTATGCCGTGAAACGCCTTGCTAGGGGTTGGCTATGCCGTCAAACGCAGTGTCGAGGGGAGTGGCTATGCCGTGAAACGCAGTGCTGGGGGGGTGGCTATGCCGTCAAACACATTAATGTGAGGGGTCAGTGGATTTCTGGGTTGCACACAGAGCTACAATGTGAACCAGCAGTGGGGAGCAGGTGCAACGGCAGTGGGGCGCAGGTGCACCGGCAGCGGGGCGCAGGTGCACCGGCAGCGGGGCGCAGGTGCACCGGCAGCGGGGCGCAGGTGCACCGGCAGCGGGGCGCAGGTGCACCGGCAGCGGGGCGCAGGTGTACCGGCAGTGGGGCATACCCGAGGACATCAAATCCAGCAAGTTGGGCCGCCACCAGGAGGGCACGCCGGATATCGCCATGCCCCAGATCCTCAATTCCTCCGCCACGTAGTCGATCATCTGCCGCCGAGGCTGTACAAACCCAGGCGAGTGCCACTTCCCCTCAGGCCGCTCTGATCTGTTCTCGGCCTCTCTCACCCCTCAGGCTGGTCTCCCGTATCACGTGCCCACCCGCAACTGCCTCGCTCCCCGAGTCTCCCCCTCCCCTTCCCCAGCCGACGGATATTGCAAGGCGGCAGTGTGGGCCCCTGCCCATGGCCAGCAGCTCGGAGGTGCATCGGGCCCCATGCAGATGCATCGGGCCGCCGTGCGTCTACATGCTCACCACCGGCGCCAGCACCGCAGCATGCAATGGGTGCCGCCAAGGGAATAGGGTATGAGCGCTGAAGGGTAAGCCCCCCCTGTTTCACAGCGCTGTGAGGGGGGCTGTGAAACAGGGGGGGCGCTGGCGCCCGAGCGACTCGCGCCTGCCTGGCGGGGGTGTGCTGGGAGGGCGGCCATGCCAGGAGCGCCGGCCCCAGGGTGGTCTTCTCGCGCAGCTACATCAGAGAGGCAGGGCCGTGGCCTTGGCACAAGCATCTGGACCGCGGGGCCGTCACCGCGGGCATGCCATGAAACAGCAGCGGGGGGGGATACCTTCGACACGTACATCTGGAAGGGGGGCTCCCAGGTGACGCTGCGCAGGTACCCCCAGCAGACACCCCAAAGGACCACTTTGCTCGAATTCCAACAGCGCTCGCCACCGATGGTCGGCTCCGGGGGGGCAGAGTGCCGTGCGCGAGGTGTGGGAGCCATGGCAGGCCTGTTGTAGCGTCACTTCCCGAAGAAGGTGCCCTTAAGTACTGTGGAAGGTTTGGCGGGAAGTGCAGGGAGTGATGCGAGGGGCGTGCTCCGGTTCTGCATTGCTAATTGTCAGCTGCCATTCCGTCGAACATGTATGCAACGGTGGTGAAAGGTGGATGCCTCCTGCTACCTGGCGGCCGTCCGCCGATCCCGCGCTTGAGGTGCGCCCGAAGCAAGCGGCCCGATCTCAACAGCGCGGAGTGTCGAGGCATCGGAGATGCAATTTAAAGCGCGCAGCAGGGAGCGGGGGGGGGATGAGGGACCCGCCGAGAGCCGCAGGGGCCCCACCTGACAGGCAAGAAGTCGGTATACACTCCTCCAATGCGTTTGAAGCCCTCCAGCTGCGATGAGCACACTCTATGGGGGCTCAGTGGCTAATGGAAACGCCCCCCCGCGGCCACAGCACCGGCAACGGGGCACTGGGCCTGCTCATGAGGCATAACAGCGCGCAGTGCCAGGCCCGAGGCGCCGATTGGTCGCCTTCCCGACTCGGTGACTGTGTAGACCCTCCTTCTGGAGCGCTGAACAGGCTGACCGATTGGCGATGGCAGAAGCAGAGGAAACCGACGGACGCCACGTCACCAAGTGCTCAGTGAGCGAGAAGAGGACGCACCACGTCCATGAAGTTGGGATTGCTCGCTACGGCCTGCGCACCACAGCACTCCTCCAATCCCACCCGCCCCAAATGACGCGCCGCCCCCTAAGCCTCCCATGGGCCATTCTGACCCTCAGCCTCGTTCGTGAGGCCTCGGCACACGGCACCAATGCACCAAATATCCGCCCGGCGCCCGCACGCCCCTGGGGCAGCGCGGCAGGCCGCAGCTGCATCGGAGGTTGCCTCATCGGGGGCATCAGCGGGTCAGCGCCGCACGCCCGAGGAACACCGTGGCGGTGTCCCCTGCACTGCCTACTGGGGTGGGGTCGAGGGCCCGAGCGAGTGCGGTACGCACCCGCACGACGTCGTTCCACAGGATGTGCGTGGTGATGAACTGCTCGGTCGTGGGCTCATGCTTCAGTGCCTGCTCTAGCATGTGCTCAACCGTTGGGACTCTCTTGCGTCGCTTCCTCTCCCTCCACGAGCCCTGCGCCAACCAGCACCCGCTTCTTCCGCCTGGCTCCCAACCGTCGGATTTGCACACACCCTCCACAGGCCCTCGCCCAACCAGCACCCGCTTCTTCCGCCTGGCTCCCAACCGTCGGATCTGCACACACCCTCCACGAGCCCTGCGCCAACCAGCACCCGCTTCGTCCGCCTGGCTCCCAACCGTCGGATTTGCACACACCCTCGGCACATGAGGCGCTGCGCTGGTGCACGGATTCCGTGCTCGGATGGCAGGCCTCGCACCATAAAGTGGTGCTTTACCATGACATCCGATGACTGCGCTGGTGCACGGTCTACCTGCATGCGCCGCCCCAGCACTGCCCCCTAAGCGCCCCTGCGGCCCGTGAGAATCCAGGAGAGCCCCTGCCACCCCAGTGCACTCCCCAAGCTCCCCCGGAGCCACCCGCGCCCCTGGAGCAGTCGGGTGGTGGCGACAAACGCACAAGGATGTTACTGGCGCCGAAGTTAATCTGCGGCAGAAGGCGGAAGCCCCACGTGTCCGTGCTCGGCTGCTCCAACTCCCCCCAGAATTTGATATACCTGCTCCTCCGCCCCTCGCCACCTCGCACGCCTTCAGGTCGCTGCCCGTTGTCAAATGCCCTCCCCCCATCCCCCATCCGAATCCCTACGGGCCCTCGCCATTGCCGCATATCCCCGGACCCCAACCCGTCACCGCGTGCCTTACCTACACTCCCTCGCCTCATGCCTTGAGAAACCTGCCTGACGTCTCATGCCGTGTGAAACCTGCCTGGCGTCTC
>LGRX02006318.1:0-46440 GCA_001247695.2 Cymbomonas tetramitiformis
GCATGGGGTACGTGGCACATGAGGCTGATGTGAAGGGGGGGGAAGGGAGCAGCATGGGGTACCTGGCACATGAGGTGAATAGGGGCCCCAGGAAGGGTCGCGTGTAGCAGCGAAAGCGTGGCCTCCGCCTGAGTGCGGTGCTCTTTTTTCTGCGCTTCACCACCCGCCCGCTGCCTCAAGCCCACCGCGCCATGCAGGCGGTGCCCATAGGGGGGCATACCGCAGAGGCAGATGGAATGGCGGGCGCGGTTCCTCCAGGTGCGTCAGCCCCGCAGTGCCCGCTGCGAGCATGGCATTTGTCAAATTTTATACATAGCATCGCGGACACGAGAACTGAGAGCATGGCATTTCTCAGGTTCTACACATAGCATCGCGGACACAAAAACTAACTACATTGGTATCAAACGCAGCGGAACATCTGAGACTCTATTGGCTTGAAGCTGATTGGTTGGGGCGCACCGTGAGAACGCACAGCAGGTGGAAGCTGATTGGTTGGGGCGCACCGTGAGAACGCACAGCAGGTGGAAGCTGATTGGTTGGGGCGCACCGTGAGAACGCACAGCAGGTGGAAGCTGATTGGTTGGGGCGCACCGTGAGAACGCACATAGCAGGTGGAAGCTGATTGGTTGGGGCGCACCGTGAGAACGCACAGCAGGTGGCTGATTGGTTGGGGCGCACCGTGAGAACGCACAGCAGGTGGAAGCTGATTGGTTGGGGCGCACCGTGAGAACGCACAGTAGGTTGAAGCTGATTGGTTGGGGCGCACCGTGAGAACGCACAGCAGGTTGAAGCTGATTGGTTGGGGCGCACTGCAGAAATCAAACGCACAGCAGGTGGAAGCTGATTGGTTGGGGCGCACCGTGAGAAGCACAGCAGGTTGGGCTCCAGATGCACCATGCGGCTGACATCAGCCTGAACGCCGTTGGGAAGGTAGGGAGGGGGAGGCGCAGGGGTTTGTAAGGCGCGGGGGGTGGGGGGTTGAGGGCATGAGTGGAGCAACTGAAGCCACACACCACTTTACAGTTCATTCATGTGAAGGGTCCCCGTCTGCCTTTGTAGGCGACCAAGAAATTTACACAGTGCAAAACATCTTAGTGCTAAGGGGGCGGAGATGCTCCGAATCGACCCGCAGAGGGTTCATCGAGGACCTTGGGGAGGGAGTCCTTGAGCCACAGCAATACTTTGGCGGCGACTGCGCGGTCCATCTCAGCACCTGCCCGTCCTCCCCAACCCCCTCCCAGTCAGTCCCTCCCAGTGTCGCTCCAGCCTCCCCCTCACCCTGCGCCGCCAACACCATACATGCCCTGCCAGCCTTCGCGGGCACATCTTGAGCAACGAGCGGCAGCTCGCCTTCTCGTCACAGAGGCGCAGCAGCTGCACGCCTGTATCACACATTGCACTCCGAGGCTGAGGAGGTGTTCACAGCCCTCGTCACCGCAGGGGAGGTGCAGGGGCCAGGCGGCCAACGGTCGGCGACGTGGCTGTGCGAATGCGCACCATGGGGCATCGCTGGGCAAGGCTGGCCGCGTGCAGGGGTGCACAGAGCAGCACCTGCTCCCCCAACCCCCCTTCGTGAATCCCTGTTCCCGAGCGTCCGCTCCCTGATAGGTTCCAGGAGATCCATCCAGAAAAGCTGAACCGATCAGTTGGTGAGGGGAAGGTCCCAGGTGATGATCAGCTCCGGACAGGAAGGGGCAGGGCGGTCAGAGGTGCCCAGGCAGCAAGGGACGGAGCGATCGCAGACAGGAACCTGAGTGACGAGGTGGGATCAACGTCCGTGCTACGTCAGAGAGAGGGTAGGCCCAACCAGCAAAGGGGGAGGCGGCTGGCAACAGGGCGGTGCTTCGGAGTGGAAAGAGAGGAGGCCGACCTGTGCGATGAAAGCCAGGCGCTCCGACACCATCACTAGGCCCACCTCGCTTCGCGGGCGCGAGCACAGATCCGCCCATGCACGTGAAACTCGCACCACGGGCCGCACCAGCTTCTCTGAGGAGCGCCCCGCCCGGAGCAAACCGCACCGACTCGGCCAGCAGCGCGCGCCGCCACTCCTCGCTGCGGCGCGCTTCCCAGGCGAGCGCGGCGCATCGCTGGCGGCACGCTTATGTACTCCGCAACAAGGGGCTCGGAAGAAGGGGCTCGGAAGAAGGGGCCCGAGCAAGCTCTGTCAGAAGAACAGGAAGGGGCCCGAGCAAGCTCTGTCCGGGTGAGGCGCAACCCGCGGCACGACGGGTGGGTCGGACGCACCAGCGTCGCTCACGGTCTCGCCCTGCTCGCACCAGAATCGCTGCAGCTCCGCAAGCTCCTCGTCGGTATACTCACTAATGTCCTGCACCAAAACTCCAACCCCTCCAACCCCTCCACGCCCCCGGCCCCCAGCACCTCACGAGGCTCCTCAGCGTCCTCCCCAAGCAACTCCGCGCCGCCAGAGGGGGGCCGTGCTTCCCCGCCTCGCTCGCACTTGCCCCTGAGCACCCCGCGACACTTTGCGCTTTTACGCGGAGGGCAGCCTACTACCCTGCCACTTGGGATGCGCTCACCAGCCAACACAACCACGCCCAACGCAACCACGCCCGTCCACGCGTCAGCATCAGTGCGAGGTTGCAATTACGGGAGAGAAGGGACAATGGATGCTTGTTATCAGAGATGAGAAGCCACCAAGGGAAGTTCTGAAGGAGAGAAGGGTCAGGATGGAAGCAGCAGTGAGGAGGCCTGATGGACGAAGCTGGCGCCCTGAGTGGGGCGGTGCGGGGGCCTATAGGATCCCGCGTGGGGGGGGTATGGTCACAAAGGGGCAGCAGCCTGGAGGGGGACTACTGCCCCGACGTGAGCAGTTCGAGGTTTTCGAGGAGAATAGCTTGTTGAACATGAGGTAGATGAGGTACCTAATGAGCTCGCAGGACTGTGGAAGACGACGATTGGTGCAGGAAGAGGTAGGACGTGTGAAACCTTGCAATGCCATAAACAGGGGATACGATCATTAGGCGCGGAAAGGGCGAACCAGAAGCTCAGGATCCCTGCGTGGGACGAAACTGTTCCCGAAGTCCAGGACTGTCCGGTACAACCCGCGCCCCTTCGACCCTGCGCATCCATCGCTTCGTTCCTCAAAGACAGCGGTTAGCGTACACCAAGCCCGCGCACCCCGAAGGCGAGCGAGCCTTCTTCAAATTCTATCCCTGGGGTCGCGTTGAACCTTCTCGCGCGTCCGTTCGTAGTGAACGTGCGCATATTGGAGAGGGGCGCGAGCCAGAGCGTTACCGAAGGTGGACTGACTGATATTACGCAGCATGGTGGAGAAGGAAAACCGTGCTTCCCAGCCCCCCTCAGCCTCCAGCGACGCGCGTATCGCGTCATAGTCCTTGCCGAAGTCCTGTGACCGGAGCCCCGCGGTAAACGCCGACAACCAACTCTATAGGAACTCTATAATACAGTCCTTGAGCGTTGAGCAAGGCCAAGAAGGGTGGGTCCACGATGATCCTACTTGAACTGTTATTGGAAATTTAGGTGCGATATCCTACGGCCCCCTTCATCGTACGGCTCGCGGCGTCCGTACGGATGGCTGTATCGTACGTTTTGCTGTACTGTGGGTTTCAAGACGGTTGGACCGCGTGGTAATATGATGCGCTGCGTTACGTTATGACGCGCGACGCAACAAAACTGCGAGAGCAGTTCAGGTCGTCCTCCTAAGAGCGCGCTTACGCCAGTTACACATCTTGAGTGTTCCCTGTCTGGCCCCGACGTATAGCGGTGTCCCGGCATCCGACGAAAAGAACGCCGACAAGATAAATCCAGAAACCTGACGTAATATGCAAGTACACAGAAATTCTCGGCGCATAAAACTTTTTCCGTCGTTTCGTGTTTTCGCTCTCTCGAAGCTGATTGGAGTCGGCAGGACGTCGTCTTCAGAACTAAGTTTAGATTTGCCTCCAATCCCTCCGCGGACCGCGACCGCTCATCACATCGTCCGTTGAAAACAAGGGCACGCCCCCCTTCCAAATTCCGGGAACGCACCGCTGCGTTTTTGGGTTTTCTCTTACTCGCGCAATAAACAATCTGTCGACAGGGATATCTACACCAGGATTGGGTCACCAGGGCCGGCTTGCTCAACGTGAGGATGTGTTCCCCGCACAGAGTTCTCCGCCTTGTTTGAACGATCCAGGCTGCTGGCATAAAGCCTTGCGCGAGAGAGCAGCGGGTCGCGGGCATGAGGCTCGCGTTCTCTGGGCTCTATTGCTGTTTCTCTTCCCTTTTCAGGCGTTCACGCACAGCTCTGGACTATATGACTGCGCACTTTAGCGCGTCGCAATCGCAGGCAGAGGCGAAGAGAAACTGCAAAACTGTACCTCGTTTTCCCGGCTGTTGTATTGGGCTGCTCACTTCTCTCAGAGAGCAGAAAGAGAAACAAAGCGAGCGAAGGAAGCAGGGAGGGCGAGGTTGTCGTGAGAAAAGATTTGACAAGTGGACGAGATAATTATGCACAAATTATAGACCATAGTTATGGTGGTCGGTCGCGGTCGCCACACATTCGGCCTCCGCGATGCCTACTCATATTTAAGATATCATAGGTTGGGTTAGGGCTGTTCTCGAATCTTTTCCGGTTCAACAACTGCTCCGTTCTCTTATCGACACATCGTTAATAGTCAATTCTCATATTTAATATTCTTTTAGTATAAATGTTTCAAGCATCGCCGAGTTACTACTTTTAGAAATCTGACTTGACAAGTCGATAGCCTTTTATTTGGCCGCGGGCTACAGCTACAGTTCTACCTGTTCGTTATTATTTTTATTTTTTAAATAGCCTTTTATTTGGCCCCAAAAATCTAAAAATCTAAAATTTCGCTTCACGCCGTCCGCGGGCCATCGAATTGTCAAGTCAGATTTCTAAAAGTAGTAACTCTGCGATGCTTGAAACATTTATACTAATAAGATATTAAATATGGGAATTGTAATACATTTAGAATACCGCTACCGTTCGGAACCTTAACACGGTGTAACACTGGTACAAACGGTGCGCCGAAATAATGTCCACGACGAAATCGCAACGCGTGAGCGATTCAGATGAAAAAATCAGGGTTTTCGATGCATCTGCATCCCGTATGTTAAACCTAAATTCGCCAACTCATTTTTTCGAAGCGCTTTAAATTCTCATGTATTAGCATGCCCCTTAGGAACAATCATACTGATATCATGGAGGACCTGATCAGAGCGCTGAAAATACCTCACTGGAAAACGGATATGGTGCAAAAAGCGAATAGCAGGCAGAAGCCCGGCCCTTACATACAATAATGATACTTGTTAGTTGTTATTGTGTGCAGGGGTTATGTGACATGATGACGATGGCAATGGTAGTACGAGAAGTGATAATCTACTAGAAATGTTCGCCGAACGTAACCAATAATCCTGCGGTCAAGTGTTAGGTCGCAACAAAAACGATGAGCCGAGTGGCTAAGTGCCTCGTGAACGCCGCATGAAAGAAAGTGTGAAATATATATATAGTGAATATATATATGCACGCAGGCAAAGAAAGCTGTACAGTGACGCACACGGGTTTCGCAGTCAAAAAGATGAGATAATAAAATAACTTGGGTGTTTTATTATCGGTCGGCTGGCAAGATGCAAGTGACACCACAGGGCGAGGGGTGACACAGGAAGAGACAGTCACCCCCAGTTTGTGGGGGGGGCGAAAGTCTGTCTCTCCATGACACCACCTCACCCCGAAGGCGTGAGGTGCCACGATGCAAGCCAGCAAAGCCGGGTCTAACATCCTACGGTTGGCCACAAAGGCAAAACCCTAAAAAACAAGCATCTTCTGGGACCTTAAGAGGTCCTTTCCAACCTAGCTAGTGTGGCTCCGCCGCGCTGCGTGGTCTCTTGATGCGTGCTCTAGGGGCTTATGCCCATGCATGTGCTTGTGCTGGGGATGACTACTCCCACAGGCCAGCCGGCGAATCTAGCCCCAGCAATCGAGGGTGGACGGCGGCGTAGCTCTCGATGGTGAACGAAGTCGAGCGCCGCCAGGACGTTGTCATCCAACGCCCACGCGATGCGGTGCGACGATGCGTGGCACCAACAGAGCGAGTGCAGGGACGTGGACACCCCGAGGGGGGCGAAGGTGGAAAATGCGGTGTGGCTCCACTCTGCCGCACACAAGTGCGAAAGCAGAGAGGGAAAACGGTGGGATGAGGGCTGCAGCACCACCAAACACCACCAGACAGTGACCAAGGGGCACGCAGGGTGGAGGAAAGAGTGGAGGATGTTGCGGGGTGAGCTCGTAGTGGTCAAAGCTCATGTCGACGATGGGGTTGATGGACTCGATTTTGGTGTCTGGTGCATAAGCACCACCAGACACCTCCAGATCGTAGCCAGGGGTAAGTTCTCGTCGTCGAATCACCTGCAGCACGGAGGCAACTGCAGAAATGCGCGAACGCTGACGACACGAAGCCATGGCCGTTGTAAGCTGGAAAATCTGGAGCTCGACACTTAGGGTTCCCAAACGAAAACGTAACTTTCGCCAAAAATAACCAAATCGAATGATGAAAAAGTCAATCTGGGGTAGATTCCCGCGGGGAAGACGGTGGTGACGTCAAAAACGTCGTGCGATAAGCCAATTTTGCTGTTGTTGAGGTGCTGCTGGCCAGAGCGTAAAGTGAAATAGATGGGGACGACGTAGTCGAGAATGATGGTGATAAACGTGCGTTGCGCACGAAAAAGATTGGGCGTTGCGCTCAAAAAAACAATAGCCGATGCCGTTGCAGCATGTACGGGGAGATGGCGACGATGTGTAACGTTGCGTCACTGTGTCGGCCGGCTGGATGGGTAGCAACGTTGCGTCACTGAATACCGCGTTGCGCGGGATCAGAATGATAGCGAAAAGGAACGTGAGCAGTCACCAGCTAGTGGTAACCCATAACCTGAAAGAAAGTGTGAAATATATATATAGTGAATATATATATGCACGCAGGCAAAGAAAGCTGTGCAGTGACGCACACGGGTTTCGCAGTCAAAAAGATGAGATAATAAAATAACTTGGGTGTCTTATTATCGGTCGGCTGGCAAGATGCAAGTGACACCACAGGGCGAGGGGTGACACAGGAAGAGACAGTCACCCCCAGTTTATGGGGGGGGGGCGAAAGTCTGTCTCTCCATGACAGCAGAGTGGTGTTGATGGTGTTGATGAGGATGCCGTGTTTTCGGAAAAGGCGAAGTCGTGGAGTGTTGAAGGCGCCAAAAGAGATATAGGTTTCCAAAGCGAAAATGAGACCAATTCCTAAAGGGCGTAGGGATCGGAAGTGAGAGGTGGGAGTTGAAAGGGGATGGCTGGATATATTTGGGCGAGTTTGGGGAGGCTGAGATTTTGGAAAAGAGTGGACGTAGCTACGATGGTGGGGGAGTTTGGGGATTTCGTTTCGAAACGGCTTTGGGAATTGGAAATTTTGTTGGGGAAGGGTGGGCTAAAGGAAGGGACGGGGCGGTGGGTTAGTCGCCGAGTTAATGTCTGGAGCGGGGGATATGGGTGGAGAGGAGCGGTGATGGCGTCCCACCACCGCTTCCATGGTGTGTTTAGGAAAAGGCGGGCATCAGAATAAGTGTTATGGAAATGCGTGGTCGATAGCCGATAACCTCATGGAGGACCTGATCAGCAGAGCGCTGAAAAGACCTCACTGGAAAACGGATATGATGGTGCAAAAAGCGAAGAGCAGGCAGAAGCCCGGCCCTTACATACAATAATAATACTTGTTAGTTGTTATTGTGTGTAGGGGTTAGGTGACATGATGGCGATGACAGTGGTAGTACGATAAGTGATAATCTACTAGGGGGCTGACAAGGATACCAAAGGGCACTGAAGTTAGGTCCGGCATCATGATACTTCAACTTGTTTCCAACGCTGTTCTACTTAAACACAATCTTGAAAACGAGCCTCATTTCGTTGCCTCACACCATGGAGCGCTCAATCGAGCATCCGCTACATCCCCGCACGAGCGGGGGTATATCGGATGTGCGCAACGGATGCGCAAGAGCCTCGGCATCAATATTATGCTCCCCGTTTTACCTAGCTCAACGCCAATCAAAAGATACAAGCGAAAATCAACCGAAAATCAGTTTTACTTGGGAAGTTGAAACTTTGCGCAAAGCGCCAAGCTCGCGGGCATTGAAAAATGTTGAGAATGGCTCACTTGATCCCGAGATTGTCGGTACCCCCATGTTACTAACCGTCTTGGGAATAACATATGACCCATATGCGTGCTTAATATCACGCAAATGGTTCAAACGCATCAAGTCAAAGCAGGACTACCCGCCCTTTTCGCTTCGGGACGGGAAACTAAAATGAAAACTGCGAGTGGTCTCAACACTGTCTCAACGGGGAAAATCATTCCGATCGGCCGCTCTGAATCGCTGAAATCGTCATTCTGTCATTTTCGGCGGTTCTGAGCCGTCAAGCGATTTCGTGGCCCATTGCGAAGCTTAAGTATGTGACGTCGGGCGGAATTTGGGCGCACCGTTTGTAAACTCCGTTATATACCTCAGCAACATGCCATTTTTTCAGTGGAGGCAGATTGTTACTCCGGTGTTCGGAACCGGACGGAGTCTCCGAGCCGCGGTCGAAGCGATCGAGGTTCGATTACTCGAGGTTCGTCACATTTTCGATTGTGGAAGCTAATAAGAGATTGAGTCAGGGGTCTCAGGGTGCACAGTTATTCGATCGGGCGGGCGGTCGGGTAGGGTTGAAAGTATATAATATGTATACGCTCACGGGACCAATCAACACCACGTTCGTTGTGATGATCGGAATTCGGATTTTATAAATATCCCGGTAGGAATTTTTTAATTCCGCCCCCTTTTTTCCATCACAGATGCAGCCTCGCTCCACCTCCACCTCCTCTGCTGCTTCTCCGCCGGCACGACCTTTTTAGCGCTCTGCGTAGTTTTGCCTTGCCGCGGTTTCCTAGGTTGATATGACCTAGATGATGAGCCCTTCGGGGTGCGCTATGAGGATGATTCCAGCTCCCTCTGTTCTTCAGTTGCCTGCTTGCAGGATTACAACGGACTTATGACTTTGTCATTATTCTCAGCGTAAATGTTATATTATTATCAGGAATTTGTCTCCTCTACAAGCCCGTCTTTTACACGATTCGAGTGGCGCACTACATCGATTTCGAAATCGATTCCAAGCGACACGCCCATCCATACCAAAGCATAACTTGCTTGATAAAGTAAACCTGGATAATAAGCGTAAACTGTGTGAGATAGAAGAAACAAATATTGCTGAAACTATTCCTCCACCTTCTTTCACGAGAAGGCCGAAATATAAATGTAGGGGTGGAGATATATTCGGTATGCAAACGAACATTGTGTGGAAGGCAAATGTCAGGGATATGACCGATGACATACATGTCATACATGTCATACCTGTCATACCATGTCATGTCATATCATGTCATATGTCATAATGGCATACAGTCGTCGAGTATTGTCAGTACGGTCGACTATGACATGTACAGTTATGTCTGTCATCCACCTAAGGTGAGTGACATCTGTCATCGAGAGGCCAAGTATCTGGCATCGAGATGGCGAAGCAAGACAAGTCTTGAAGAACCGACGTGTCCTGATAAGACGCGTCTTCGCTTCTAGCATGAAATGAACAACATGCGAGCATCAAAGGCTATATCGACCAGCCGATGCGGGAAGTTCACCCAGTGCCCTCGGGTTCACAACCCGATGGTGGTAACGCACGAGATGTGTGAGGGCACTGGAAGTATATGAGGAGGATTGGGCTCAAGCAAGCACTTCTGGTCACCAGACTGCTGCACTCATAACCCACCATAATATTACTTTTGGCTGTTACTGTTCAATAGCAGCCGCGTCAACATAGCGTTCGCATAGCGAGCCCTGACATTGGTATCCTCCGCTCAGGCGAAGAACGAGAACTCAAGTGCAACAGACTTGACACACATTCGTATATTGATTTTGTATACGGCGCGACAGAGTTCGCATATATACCGTCGAATATCTGCACATACACAACAGCTTTCGCTTCAATACATCGTCAGCGATCAGCGGAGTTGTGCAATAAAATTATCGGCGCGACATAAATCGCATACAGCATATACTGCGACGAGGTGTGCGCATTAGATATGTATGTTGTCAATAATCGCAGGGTATGGTACGATGTGCGAGAATTAAGCGCGCATATGAAAAATGAGCGTCAGCGCACATAATCACATCAACTGCGACAGAGATGCACATAATTTCGTTATCAGCGACAACGACATTCGCAAATGTACCGTGCGAACCGTACAGTATACACACATATGTGCGATGATCATACTTCGTACCGTGCGACACACATGTGCGATGAGTGCGATGATCATACTTCACACCGTGCGACGCAGATGTGCGGTGATCATATTTCATACCGTGCGACGCAAATGTGCGATGGTTATACCTTGTACAGTGCGACGCATGCATCAGTATGCGGATTAGCTGCGACATACACAATTTGTATCACGCGCATACATAGTGTGTACAATCCCGATGTTCGTACAATATCGCACCAAGTGGGCGCATACAGCGACAAATGGACGCATGATAAAATGAGGCCCAACAATACACACACACATGCTCCGCAGAGATAGTGTGTGCTACACCATCATCAGTATACACACACATGCTGCGCAGAAATAGTGTGTGCGACATCATCATCATTATACACACACATGCTGTGCAGAGATCGTGTGTGTGATATCGTCATCGTTATACACATAAATGCTGTGATGATATGCGAGTGATAGCCTGTAAATAACAACATGCTGTGATTGACAGTGAGTGACAAAATTATCACACTTATCACATATCATTGTTATCACAGATCATTATTATCACAGATCATTGTTATCACAGATCATTGTTATCACAGATCATTATTATCACAATATCACTATCACATATCATACTACTGTGATTGAGTGCATGAGCTATAATGTGATTAAAATCAGCTTGATCACATGTATAAATACAGTATACATACATACATGCATTATTGCTTGACATGTACGCATACAGCCTGGTCACGATAGCGGCTGTGCATACTGTTAT
The DNA here is from genome assembly GCA_001247695.2 of Cymbomonas tetramitiformis. Classification (NCBI taxonomy): domain Eukaryota; kingdom Viridiplantae; phylum Chlorophyta; class Pyramimonadophyceae; order Pyramimonadales; family Pyramimonadaceae; genus Cymbomonas; species Cymbomonas tetramitiformis. The sequence continues at coordinate 11,092 of LGRX02006318.1, forward strand.
ACATACCTATATTTACTGTGACATATTGCTAGAACTTGCAAGTCCAGTGCTATATTGAAAATCCAAGTAGTATAAGATGCCAGACTTGATTGTTAAGACAGGAATTAGCTCAGTTGTTCCATGACGGAGGATTTGGGATTGGACATCTGTTCTCCTGTTAATCAAGTTGGATACTCATCGGAGCTACTTGTGAAAATTTATCACTTAACTCATCATTCATTATGATGAGATGTACAGGATTACACCAGTATACTAACTATATTGATATACATTGTACTGGTGATATGCTGTCCATTGGTATACAGACAAACCTGTATGATTAATCTATATCAATTTACTTAAGTGTACTCAATCAGTAAGTACATGTACAATATATAGTCACTGTGTATACCATCTGATGGGATCACATCAGAGTATACCACCACTATAAAACTATATATAACAGTGCTCACACTAATATTTATGCTAATGCATGTTGAAGATATACTGACATTACACTGAGTCAGTAAGTGTATATGATCAATGTATAACATCAATTTCCCATGTATGATGCACAGATACCATCCCACAAACACATGTGCGTGTGGGATGTCAGTGATGGCGATAGATAAGGGAGCAGGATCCTACCACATGCTGAAGGGCTGGATGGAGAATATCTCCAGACCCGAAGGCAATATACAGTACTCAAAAAACAGCTGGTCACCGTTGAGTACTGTCCATGCCCTATTATTCTATCGCTGGAGCAACACCATCATCTACTATGCATTTTGACAGTTGATTCAGCACCTGATCACTTCAATGCATTTCTTAGTAAATCTCACCGATCAGAATTTATCTTGACACTGATATAGCTGATAGAGGTTAACTAAACAGACACTGCTCTGATTATTGTTCAAGCATTGTTCTGATTTACTTAGAGACTGGAGGTATCATTTTGATACACTTCCAGCGCACTGCCATATGCCTAAGTAAATGATATCTGACATATCACTTAAGTGACTGCAAGTCATTATTGATAACTCTACATATTGGGGTACTCTGTATTAGGGTTTGGTCTATATATCATGGGTTTCAATCAGTAAAACCCCAAATAATGGCCATGCACATATCTTCACAGAACACCATGAAAATATCAATATCAATTTCATGTGTGCAAGTGAGATATATTACAGAGTTGTGAAAGATGTATACATCATAGTATACACTGGGACTTATATACATATATAAGCCAAAAGTGGCAGAAATAGATGAAAATCTAATACGTTAGATTTCAAAATGATTTTTTGGGTCCAATTTTTTCGCGGATTCCAATTTTACACCTATTAAGGTACCTGGAAAACATAATGCCGCACTTCACATCTCGTGTGACACCCTAAAATCTTGTGATAACACCTAGGGGTGTAACATACACCTCAGAGTTCACATAATAAACAATGACATTCTGAGTACAGTTTTGCTTCTTTCCTTCAAAGGAAAATGCATACTGCTCAATTTTGATATATATAAGTGTTACTGATACCATGTAACACCCTAAAGTCACTGCAGGTGATTAGGGTCACAGTAACCCAGTAACCCTGAAATGCCACAAAATATGAATGAAACACATTGTATTTGGCATTATGGTCATGCTGAAATCAGCACATACATGACTGATATTTCGGGCTACAACCCAAGAACTGTAGGGCAACATCCCAAGAACTGTATAGCTGCTTCCTATAAGGATTGCATGCTACTTGATGAGGTATTTAGGCACTTGACAACTGCCTATGATTATCACACTTCCTTGAGGGGGGAAGAAGGTGGAATCATGTATACATACTTCACCTCATTATATATAGACAATAAGCAGTCAGTTGCCAAAAAACATTTGATGGCACTGCAGCAGGGTTACCATTATTTTGAACATTCTCGGATTACCTACGTACATTTACATCACTGGCTTCGTTAGCATCAGTTGATTTAGAGGATGTCCTGATTAAGGATCGGTACATCGTTTTGTCAGCAATATGGAATCAGATCTCAGAAAACAGTTCCATCTCAGATTCCTTACGGAAAATGAAAGGAATAACCTGTCGTGGGCACAAACCACACAGGTTCTGCTCGATTTGAATTATGTAGTTCATTCGAAGCAGACAGAGACCCTACATTATAGGGGTCAGAAGGAACAGTCAGGAGGTCCAGCCAAAAAGGAAAAGGATAAAGGTCGTGGCAACAAGCCATATGACCGTGGCAATCAGAATCAGGCCAATCAGAACCAGGCCAACCAGAATTCCCAGAAAAATAAAGGGAAAGGCAAGGGAAAAGGAAAAGGAAAAGGATCAGCATCATCTCCTTCCCAGCCTTGTCAACGTTGTGGTCGTACAAATCACACCACAAAGGATTGTTTGCTGAAATCTGTATAGGCAGCCCTGACCGGGAGTCCCGGTGCAGGCCCCTATGACAGATTCCTAGGTAGCCAACACTGGACCGTGACTGATCCGTAAGCCCGTGCTGTGACACACCGAGTGTCACATGTAGTTAGACTCGAGACCGCTCCTCGGAATTCACGGCCGGGAATTTCAGAATTCATTTCAGATTCATGGCCGTGAATCCTGACTCCGTGACCGTTCCGGGTATATCTAGCTTAGGGTTTATTTCTTATGGGAGTTTATCTATATCAGTTTCACAGCACACACTATTATCTGTGAACTTGGATATTCCAGTAGGTCGTGGCCCCATCCACGCTTTATTCCACTTGCTAGTTTGGCCATGATTGGCTAAACGGCCGCTCGGAGAGGTGGTGCGCGTTAGCGCGTTTGGGCACTAGTAGAGAATTATGAGATGAGCGGCTTGCGGTGAGCGGCTTGTGCCGCGGCTATGGGGTGCCGGCTTGGATTGGGTTTCGTCGTCGCAATGTTCATTATTCACGGTTTTCTGCTCGCTCTGGCCCCGCCTGCTGCCGTATTTTGGGCTGGTGACCTTGGCACCTTTGACTTCGACGACATCTTCCTTCGCCCCTCGCTTGCATGGCCCGACCGCTCTTTCCGTGTCTGTGACGTCACATTTTCTCCACGACCCTACCCAAACGTGTTACAGCGTACCGCCTCCCCTCAGGCGTTTCTAGAAATGGGCATGACGACAAGATCTAAGAAGTCCCTCACGAGGGACAGTGACATTGATGCCTCTCTAAGGCTACTTGACGAGGTGCGGAACACTCCGACAGCTGCTACGCCTGTGGTTCCCACTCCCAACCCTGCATCGAACGTGGACGCGGACGTCGCCGTCAGACGTTATTTGCAGGAGCAGTCCAAGTTGGTCGACGAGATTTACAAGGCGCGCTTGCATCGGGCTTGGGCCAAGAGTATCCGTGAGGATATTCTTGGTGACAAGAAGCATCATTTCCGCGGTACGGACGACTCTGGCCTCCTGTCCGACCTGGTGGTGCAGCTGCGCACAGAGTTTCAGTCTGCTGGTTTGGAGCTGCGGGCCTTCGACCTCGAGGACCCTCTGGTGCCCGTGGTCAGCAGGGTGAATGGGCTGCTATACGACGTTCTGGCTCTCGTGGTGGAGAAGCACAGTAACGCGTATGTCTGGCTGACTGGCACCGACTCCTCGACTGACCGAGATGGACGACGTGCTCTTGTCGACATCATCAAGGGCTCTGTACCGGTGGCGCTGCGGGAATCGCAGCAGGAGGAGCATGCAGCTTTACGTTATCCCGCAAACGTTGACCCGCAGCCGATTTTGGCTAAGGAGCAGCGTTTGGTGCGGGATAACAGGACTTCAGACTGGACTCCGACCGAGGCTACACGGAAATTATCCCTCTACACCCGCCTCGACCCCGTGTTTTACGCGGCGGTAAAGGTCCGCTATCCCATGGCTGCTGACCTGTCCCACGTGTCCCTTGCTTCTCTTCGCTCCTTGGTGGTCGAGATTTATCAGTCTTGGGCGCAGACGGATGGGGGCAAGGCGGCTTCTGGCGCGGGCGGAATCTCCGCGCATCTGTCCAGCAGCGAATATGACTCGCTGCTGCAGAAGATTACGGAGCTGAGAGAGCTGGTGCAGCGGCAGCACGGTGAGACCGCTCTGGTGGTACGGCAGCAACGGGAGAGGGTTCAGCAAAAGCAGCAACAGCAGAAGTCCCCACACCCGCGAGGTTTCCGTGTGGGCACCCACAAGGCCCCGCCAGTGGGTTTCGACCGCGATGAGCAGCGGGCGAAGCCATTCTGCGGGAAATGCAAGAAGGCGGGCAAAGGTGAGCACTATCACTTTTACCGCGACTGCCCGTTGGGTGGACGCCAACACCCGCCCGCGTCTGCTGCGTCATTTTGCATCCCTATCGACGAGGAGGATGCGGAAGGGGTGCACGCGTTGGCGATGTGTGCGGTGTTCCAGCATGCTGCGGATGATGGCGCAGAGGCTTTCGCGCGTGCTGCGGCTGCGTATGGGCCGCCTGCGGTGCTTTCTGCGGGTGCGGTGGGCGGCATCGACGTGTCCGCCTACGGCTTCGCCGTGGAGCAGCAGCCGAGCTCCGAGGGTGAGTCCATTCTCCAAAGGCTCGACGACCTTGCTGCGGAGGTTCGCTCCGCAGCCGATCCGCAGGTGCACTACACCCATGCTTCCTTCCCGCCTCCTGCCGGCATTGGACAGGAGGCTTCGGCTCTGGTGTGTGAGCCCGCCGCAGCGGCAGCCGCACCGGAGGAGCAGGTTCCGGCAGGTGGTGCGGCGGCATCGGCATCCGCCGTGCCGGCCCCTGCTATGCCTGTCTCGCAGGGAAAGGATGTGGAACCCGCGCCACTGCAGTCGGCGCGGGTGACCACCACAGCGGACGCGGACGGTGAGTTCGCGGGGTTCGTTCAGACCGTCAACCACGCCGCCGTCGGACAGGTTGACCTCACGGGTTACGACACGGACGATTACGAGGACCTCGCCGACGGCAGCTTCATCGTGAAGCCGCGGACTCCGGCCATTTCGGCTAATCATGCGTCGGAGTCCGCGACCCACGTGCCTCAGTCTGGTGGTGCATCCCGCACCTACGGTTGTGGCAAGCCGCCATGGGGCTTCCCCGCACACGCGGGCCCGTGGGGGTTTCATTACTTTGTCTCTCTCTTTCTTTTGATCTCGATCATGGGAGTGGGAGCTGCCGCCTATACGGCGGCCAATGACGTCGGCTCTGTGCAGGTATCGGGTCGGGCTGCACCGCAGCCTGTGCTTTGCAGGGGAGATCTCTGCATCTACTCTGGTATCTCCGAGCTAGACCCCGTCACACTGGATGCCGTGCTGCACTCCCTGGGTGCTGCGGCAGTGCTACTACCGCCTGACCCGCTGGAGGGCAGTGCTGCGGGATGCTACGGTGGACATTGTGATGGCGGTGCTCCTCTGATCTTTGACCCCGAGTAGTTTTATTCCTGGTTCGGGCAGTGCACCACCTTCTGGTGGTGTGCTGAGATGTACTTTGACCTCAACATGGTCTTCAATTGGCTTTTGCTTTGACTCCTTATATCCGTTAATCTGACTTGCTGGCGCCGTGCCTTTCACTAGTTTAGCAGGACCTTTGTGCCTGTATGTTTCTGCACTTGTGCCGGCTAGAGGGTTTCCATTTGTGTATCAGAATTGCACAGTTGGTTTAGCAGTTAGGCTTGTCACCCTAGCTCCTACCCTAACTTATCTTGACTTATCTGACTTACCTGTCAGTCACCACCCACAGTGCTGGGGTGGTGTGCTGAAATCTGTATAGGCAGCCCTGACCGGGAGTCCCGGTGCAGGCCCCTATGACAGATTCCTAGGTAGCCAACACTGGACCGTGACTGATCCGTAAGCCCGTGCTGTGACACACCGAGTGTCACATGTAGTTAGACTCGAGACCGCTCCTCGGAATTCACGGCTGGGAATTTCAGATTCATGGCCGTGAATCCTGACTCCGTGACTGTTCCGGATATATCTAGCTTAGGGTTTATTTCTTATGCAGTTTATCTATATCAGTTTCACAGCACACACTATTATCTGTGAACTTGGATATTCCAGTATTGTTTTCCCACCAAGACAGCAGATGAGAAACCCATAAAAGGCAATCCTCCAGCTCAGAATCCATACAGAGGACAGGAGCAACAGAATAATCAGGGTGGCAAAAGTGAGTCTAACAAGCTCCTAAAAACAGTCAACACGCTGGTTAAGGAGCTTCAGAATCAGCAGAGCATTAATGCAGCAGTCGCAGCTCCAGCTCCAGCTTCAGTTCCAGCTCCTCAGGGAAACTCTCCCGGTACTGGTGCACAGGTGCCAATGATGAGGGCACCCCGGGGATAGATCAGCCTGAACATGCCACTGAAGCAAGTGGCCGGGTTGAAAGTATCTCAGAAGAAGTCCTTTCCAGTCTGACACTACAGTTCCAGCAGATGGATACTCCCTCAGATCACATCGCACAGATGCAATCACAGACAGCACAGCTGAAATCACAGAAGAAGTTGTTGTTGTATAAAGGGAAAGTATATGGACAGAGTACTAACATTTTGATAGATCCTGGAGCCACATCGTCATTCATCGACAGACAATTTGCTTCTCAGCTGGGTATATCACCGTCAGACACATCATCATTCTCAGTGGGGCTGACTGGAGGAAGCCAATTACCCTGTACATCCTATCTTCCCAATGCTACATTTACGCTGGGTAAGTATAAGGATTCAGAGGATCTCTACGTTATTGATATGACACCCTTCACAGTCATCCTGGGACAGGATTGGTTGGAGAGGAGGAACCCACATATTGACTTTCAGTCCAAGAACATGACGATAACCAAGACACACTCATCAGGTTCCAGTGTTCGCACAGTTCTATCCAGAGTTGAAGAGACTCCAGAATCAGATGGCCTCCCTGAAATGAAATTGGTCAGTGCCACCACGATGAGAAAGCACCTGCGACGTATACGATCCAGTGGGTCGGCTGAAGAAGCCGTAGCTTATCTTTTCTCTCTCTCAGAGGTCGATGGTGAATTGGTCATGACAGCAACTGACTCAGACACTACTATGGAAGACCCAGAGGTCACATCAGAACGTGATCGTGTCAGAGAAGACTTTTCAGATATTTTCCAGGAGGATCTTCCAGCTGGCCATAGGCCAGAACGATTTGAAGGTGGATATCATCGCATCAACATTGAACCTGGGCATACGCCACCATCACAGCGAGTTCGAACTATTCCAGTGCCTGTGATGGAGGAGCTCAAACGGCAAATCATCAAATATGTTGAGTTGGGTATCCTTCGTCCATCATCATCACCATATGGGTGCCCAATCATTTTCGCTCCTAAGCCAGGGGGGAAGTGGAGGATGTGCTGTGATTATCGAGCCCTTAATAACATCACCATAAAGGACACGTATCCATTGCCACCTCATGATACCCTTCTTGAACAGCTTAAGGGGGCACGCTGGTTCAGCAGATTCGATTTCAACCAGTTTTTCCATCAGATCCCCATTCATCCAGACGACATCCATAAGACAGCAATACGAACTAGATATGGTTCATACGAGTGGACAGTGATGCCCTTTGGGTTAACTAACGCTCCTGCGACCGCTCTACGTGTTGGAAACCGAGCATTCTTTGACTTCATTGATCAGTTCTTAGTCATTTTCATGGATGACACCATAGTGTACAGTCCAGATTTTGACAGCCACGTGAAGCATGTTCGACAGTTCTTACAGCGCTGCAGAGATCATCAGTTATACATCAGGCCTTCTAAGGTTGAGTTGTTCGTCAGATCCATCGATTTTATCGGACACCGTATATCTGAGGCAGGCCTATCCATCATCGAAGACAGAATCCGTGCAGTCATGGCTACAGTGCGTGCTCGTATATAAGAATATCGGAAAATCCGGGTTGGACCGAATATTCTTAGCAAATTTCCATACTTAAGCACATCACGCCCATATATAAGCACACAACACTCGTTTAAGAATTCCGGTCCGATATTCTTATAAGACATTATTCTTACAACTGAGCACGCACTGTATCCAGCCTCCCGTGTCATATGGTCCAACCGCTGGTAAACAGCCTCTACGCCGTATGGCTAAAGATGGCAAGTCATCTCTTCGGTCATTCTTGGGCATGGTCGGTCAGTTTAGGAGATTTATACCAAAGTTCTCCAAGATTGCCGAGCCGCTCAATCGTCTCCTTAAGGATAATGCAGAGTTTGGCTGGGAATCTGAGCAGCAGCAGGCATTTGATAATCTCAAAAGTGCCATCTGCCATGCTCCAGTACTACAGCTTCCAGATCAGAAACTGCCATCTATTATGGAGGTCGATGGATCAGGCACACACGTTGGCCAAGTAATCTTGCAGGATCAAGGCAAAGGTATGAGGCCGTGTGGCTATCACAGCGTAACACTTTCTGATACACAGAGACGCTGGCCTATTCCTGAGATTGAGCTATTTGCCATTGTGGAGGGCTTCCGGTTCTTTCGCCACATCTTGCTGGGAGCTCCAGAGACTATCGTTCGCTCAGATCATCAGCCACTGGTTTATTTCCAGTCCAAATCCACACTAAGCCCTAAACAGGCGAGGTGGTTGGATGAGCTCTCCGAGTACAACTTTCGGATTGAGCACATTGCAGGCGAGAAGAATAAGGTTGCAGATGCCCCTTACACGTATTTCTGCCCTCTTCGAACTCACTGATAGTCTGCAACATCACATTGACTCATTGGCAACTTCATCAGCTGATACAACATCTACAGACCCTACATTTTTTGCTCTTATATCTGCATCGTCGGGTCATCAGCTTCACGACATTATTATATCTCAGTATGATCGTGAACCATTTGCACAATCTATATTATCCAAGCTGGCATCAGCGACACCATCACAGACAGTCAGCAATTTCGAACTCATTCAGGGATTGATCTATCGCAAGACCATTTTTGGCAGACAGCTTTACATTCCACCTACTGCCAAAGTTCCTACAGATGACGGTGAAATCACACAGCTTCGCCACATTCTACTTAATGAATGTCACTCAGCCACTGTTTCTGGTCATGTAGGCAAAAATCGCATGCTCCATTTATTGCGTAGCCGATATTACTGGCCAGGAATGACGAAGGCTGCAATTCAGTACATTCGGGAGTGCCCCGTATGCCAACGCCAGAAAACGAGGAGACACACACCTTATGGTCAGTCACATATTCGCTATTGTGTGCCTAAGACAAAATGGCTTGATGTATCACTTGACTGGATTACTGATCTGCCTATTACCACTAACGGGCACGACAGTATATTTGTGGTAATGTGCCAATTCACTCATCGCTGTCATCTCATTCCTTTCAACATGACCTGGACTGCTCAGCACACTGCTTCAATATATATGCAGCATATCTTCAAGCTCCATGGTCTTCCGAGGAACATCATTTCAGACGATCGAGATCCCAGATTTACTTCTTCATTCTGGCAAACACTGTGGAAATCTACTGGTACGTACGAGATTGTCTATGACGTCTTCACACCATCCACAGTCGAATGCAAGCAATGAGCGAAGCCATGCCTTCATTGAGGACATCCTCAGGTATTTTTCATTAATTTTTGTTTGATGCATGATTCACTAACCTCTGGTTTATAACTGATTAGAAGGTATTTTTTCCTCAGGTGTTGTTGCAATGATACTTCAGCCAATTCGTGGGAGGACAAGTTGCCTCTGGTGGAGTTTGCAATTGACAACACAGTTTCTGCTACAACTGGTTACACCTTTTTATCTCGACTCGATGGCGCAACCACTTTCGCCTCATGATCTGGCAATCACTATTCCGCCAGAAGCTCCTGTTCCAATACAGAATGCTATTCGAGATCACTTTGACCAGTACTCGGCTGTTCATGCCAATGCGGTAGACAACATTTCCCGAGCGGCAGAAATCAACCGAGCCAGATTCAATAATAAGACTCACATGCCCCGACAATTTGCAATAGGGCAGAAAGTTCTTCTATGGACTGAGTTTATTCAATGGACTGGTTTGACAGAGGCAGGCAGACACTTTAAGCAGCCATATATTGGGCCGTTTGCCATATCCAAAGTTGTCAGCCATGGACGTGCTTATGGGCTAGATTTCGGGGATCTCGACATTCGTATCCATCCGGTTCAGCCTGTATCCAGAATAGAGTTATATAATGACTCCATCCAAGCACCTTTGCCTCTGCCACAGATGATCACCGAAGAAGGGCAACCATTATTTGAGATATCACACATTCTCTCGGATAAGATCACTAGAGGTGTCAAGTACTATTTAGTGCGATACGCAGGCTACGGCCCTGAACATGACACCTGGGTCAGAGCCACAGAGCTGACCAATGCAGCAGACATAATAGCTGCCTATGAAGGCTAACAATACATTAAAGCCTATTGCCCTTACTTCTTGTAATATATACTAATACATATCGATCATCTATATACCCTGCTCGTCTTAATGTTCTATCATTATGTCGTATCAGGAGCAGGAAATTGATCCTTCCTTGCTGAGGTGTAGTGAGCCTTGTACCAAATCATACCCTTGCACAGATACGCATACATGCGGGTACCATATCTGTGGATAAACTGCTATACTGCCTTTGCCAGACCGTGGTTTGTCATTCGGATCTTATGGCCAGTCATTCTGCGCTGCCGGAATGCTGAGGTAGATGGAGTTGTGATCCTGAGTTGTGTTTTGACACACATGACTAAACGAATTCACATTAGTACGTTGTCGAATCCATCTATGAAATGTTCGTCAGAGCGCGCGTACCGGACCGAAAAAAGGAGTTTGGCAGATCGGGTGAAGGATTTAAAGTCCAACATCTCGTTAAGCAGGGCCTTCTCCGCTTGCATTAAAACAAACCTTGGAAAAAAAGGTTCTCCATTCTGCCTATGAACCTCCATAGCAGCTTCAGGAGGGGAGGAAGGGGTGGATGCACTATATAAGCCCGTGGAAACAAGTACCCAAAGGGTCGAATCGTCGATCGGCAAGCGCAATATCTCTCCGTAACGTAAACCTCGGAAGATACCCTGAGCGTCACTCTGAAATACGAAACGCAAAGCAATCAGGGGGCCTACATCCTAAAAACTGTAGGGCTATATGCCTAAGGTGAGGGTTTAAAGTGGACTCAGTTCCCCCCGATATCCTAAAACACCTTGAGGGACGCCTCATCGGTGTAAGAAGACTGGCCAGTTCAACAACAAAGACATCAAAGACATATACAAAGGTATGCACCCTATATTGTGAGGTCACAACACTTCTAAGAGGGGAGATCTGTCAGGGATATGGCCGATGACATATGTGTCACGCATGTCATACCTGTCATACCATGTCATGTCATATCATGTCATAATGGCACAATGGCATACAGTCGTCGAGTATTGTCAGTACGGTCGACTATGACATGTACAATTATGTCTGTCATCCACCTAAGGTGAGTGACATCTGTCATCGAGATGGCGAAGCAAGACAAGTCTTGAAGAACCGAAGTGTCCTGATAAGACGCGTCTTCGCTTCTAGCATGAAATGAACAGCATGCGAGCATCAAAGGCTATATCGACCAGCCGACGCGGGAAGTTCACCCAGTGCCCTCGGGTTCACAACCCGATGGTGGTAACGCATGAGATGTGTGAGGGCACTGGAAGTATATGAGGAGCATTGGGCTCAAGCAAGCACTTCTGGTCACCAGACTGCTGCACTCATACAGTAAACACTCGATTTTAAGAAAACAGGAATTTTCGGTCAGCCTAGCAAATTTCTTATTTATATAAAGATCTTAAATATGGAGTGTTATGTGTTAAATATTATGAAGAAATCAAAAAAGCTGGCTACTTTCTTATTGGCGGGTTTTCTTATTACTGAGTGATTACTGTAACCCACCATAATATTACTTTTGGCTGTTACTGTTCAATACTATTGCTAGTAGCAGCCGCGTCAACATAGCGTTCGCATAGCGAGCCCTGACAGCAAAGGTCACTCAACGGCGTATCACAGTCTAACGAAGGTGCATGAAAATAAAATACAGGGGTTTTATTTCCCCCAACTCGGATGGCGGTGAGTGCTGACTTGGCACCTCGGGTCGAGGGGTGACATAAGGACTAGAGCTCCCTCCTCCCAAGGGAGGGGGGGTGGAAGTCTGCCCGTGTCTCCATGGCACCACCTCACCGTGAAGAGGTGAAGTGCCAGCCTAGGCATGCAAGCACACACACCCTAAACCCTAAAATATACAGATTGTTGCAGGCCCGGAGGGACCTTTTTCAGTCCAACTAGCTGCGGATCCCCTCTTGGGCGTTGGCCCGGAACAAGCTGCATTCTACGAGGGCACATGCCAACATTTCCGATTTTTTCGTCTAGCTTTCTAAAAGAGGGATAGTGTAGGGGTCTCTGCATTTTGGGCACCGATGATAGGCGGTGCAACGGAGCCCGCTGTTCAATTGCTGCTGTCGGCATGCGGGTTCGGGGACGGAACCCAAGTGTGCCAGGGGCACTACGACAGGTGCTCGGAAACATGTTTTTGATTGAACGTGCAAAGGTACACAATTCGGATTTTATAATATACTGGATCAGGGCCAGATTGAGGTACAAACGATAATTCGGTTCCGAGTTCTGAAGGCTAAACACTTCTCAAGTGCTCCACTTATTCACTCGTCACTCAGGTTGCAGGGTCAACCACTCGACAGCCGATGTCACACTTCGGCTCAACGTTCAATTCCCGATCCGATCTCATTTCTAATTCCGATTCGTCATTCTCGATTCAGATGTTATGCCGACAGACTGACACGATGACTGCCCCACAGTACTGTCATACTACTGTACTGTCATACTGTCATAGTGTCATAGTGTCATAGTGTCATAGTGTCATACTGTCATAGCCCTGACATCTGATATTCGATTTCATTGTCTTTTCAACCCCGATGCGAATCTGACCATTCTTCGAGGGTCTGACTGAGTGCCACGATGACACCCCCCACAGTACTGTCATAATACTATAGTGTCATACTGTCATACTGTCATAGTGTCATAGTGTCATACTGTCATACCCCGGACATCTGGTATTCATTCTCATCGTGATTTCAAGCCCAATTTCACTGTCATCGTGCCAATCCCAGATTACCCCCGATGACACACATACGGACGCATAGGCATATCGGCTCACGCTGTGCCTCCGGGCACAACTCTCCCCCCCTTTGGAGTGGTCTACCTCCTGGGATCACTCCGCTAAGGTACCCATCTAAGTTCCAGTTCTTAGGTTTCCTGGTTCCTTTCTGTTTCCAGTTCTTAGGTTCTCTGGTCCCTCTTCGAGCACAGCTTGCCTGCCGCTACCAGGGCACCACTTTCACGAAGAAGGGTGCCACTTGGAATTTAAAGCGGGTCTTCAGTCTTGCGGAGGCGTAGATGTCGGAAAAGTTGTCGCAGCAGGAGTGCTGGCACGGGATATACGCTCGCGGATTGGCCCGCTCCAGTCTGCTGCGGGTGAGGTCCCAGCTGAGCAGTCTCTGGATGAGCACCGGTTGCCCATCTGCACGCACACGGTGTCGAAGCAGTACAGCGTAGCAGGGGCGTGGGTGGTGCTGAGTTCGTCCATATGCAGGTGGGCTTCATGTACTGCGTACCGTACATGCAGTAGGTACACACCAGCGGAGGAGGGAGCTGGCGCATCATAGGACGAAGCCGTAGCGCGTTGGGGAAGCGACCTCTGGGGTTCTCCATGAACCAATGTTTCGGCTCCAAGTAGTCAATGATCTGCAATGCTCGTCGTACGATTTTGTCAGCCTGGGGAAGATCAGGGGGTCCTCCAGTGGTGCGCGCTTGACTGTACTGCCTACAGGGGGGACTTGCCCAAACGACATCGAAGAATCCAGGCGGGTATTGTTTGTAGTCCCACTGTAGGATGTCACACACATGAGTGGGATGCCAGATATGTTCGGAGTCGAGGGTCACCACTGAAGCGGAGGGGAAGCAATTTAGGAATTCTCTCTCTACTGAGCCAGTACCGCTGAAAAGTACAAGGATTCTGGCCATGCGGGTTGCTTCCGTCTGTATCGCCAACAGCTCTGTCACCAGTGCCAACGACCCATCTTCCGCGCGCTCTTGACGTTCCCACGGCAGAGGGGTATCATATTCCATCTGTTCGAGCTGGTCCAGTTCATCGCAGGGATTAGTGATGAGGTGGGCCAGTGTCATTCCGGCTTGAGCGGAGTGACGGCCACGTTGCTCGCGTCGCCGAGTGGCTTCGTCGCGAACTTGTGCTTCCATGTGCAGTCTCGCTTGCTCGAATTCACGAAGCTGTTGAAGTGGACCTCCGCGTTCGAGTTTGTCACGCGTTCTCCATTGGTCGTGAGCTTTGGAGTAGCCAGTCCAGCGAACCTTCCACGCTTCCACCTCTTTTCCTCGAACAGACCGCACCCGACGTGCAAGAATACGCTCAACGTGTGCTTCCTTCTGACCGTCCACTACCACCTCTTCAGGTACTGCTAGGTGATCACGTGCGGCGAAAGCGTCTTGACCGCTGGTGTACGGTTTGAGGCGATGTTGAGCGAACACGTCGTGTATCCGCCAGTGGGGAGGGAGGCGTAGGCGGTAGGCTACTGGAGCTCCCCTGTCAGCCTCTGGCATGGTCATCTGCACATCACTGAAGAAGCGTTCGGTCACAGGGACTGGTCCATGCCAGCGCTTGGTCAATTTCCTGCAGATGGAGCGATCCATCACCTTCTCTGTAAGGTGTTTCGCTTCTATCCAGACCAGATCTCCAACAGCATACTGTACTCCCGCTGTCCGTGCCTACGATCAAACTGTTCGCGCTGTCGCGGTTGAGCCAGCTCCAACCGCTGTCTGGCGTCCCGCAGTTGCGACGAAAATTTCGCGGCCACTTCGTGTGCGGTACCTACTCCCCCTGTTCGTCGTCCAGCGGTGGACTGCGCGGCCTCCAGGAAAAGGTCCAATTGCGACAGCGGCGAGAACCCGAACACCAGCTCAAATGGCGTGAAGCCAGTAGATTCACTTCTGGAGTCATTGATCGCGAACTCCACGTTAGTGGTGAACAGGTCCCAGTCCTCCACATTGGCGTCTACGAAGGACCTGAGCATGTCCTCAATAACTCTGTTGCTGTGTTCCGCCTGGCCGTCAGACCGAGGGTTGTATGGCGTGGTACGAGCCACCTTCACACCCATCAGTCTCATGAGCTCTTGCCAGAAGGCATCTTGAAACCGCGGGTCACGGTCAGAGACAATCTTCATAGGCGCGCCATGCAAGCGCCACACCGAGTCAAAGTAGATTCTGGCCACCACAGCTGCAGAGCTGTCGCCGAAGTTCATCGGTATAACGTGGACCATCTTCGTCAGCTTGCACGTGAAGGCCACGAAAGCGTCATTACCTCTCTCTGATACTGGCAGGCCGGTGACGAAGTCCACCGCGACATCCTGCCATGGCCTGTTCGGGATGCTGTGAGGGTTTAGCAACCCATCCGGGTAAGTTCCCCGCGGCCTCACTGATTGACACACCGCGCAGGATGCAACCCAGGTGCCCACATCCTCTGCAGCACCACGCCAATAAAAGCGTCGCAGCACCCTTTCCAGAGTCTTGTCTCGCCCAGTGTGACCTGAGGACAATGACTCGTGAGCATGACGAATCACTACCTCCCGAAGTGGAGAATCCTCCCCCAGCATCAACTGATATCTCCCTGCTGCGGTTCTCCAAACTACTTCACCCACCAGCCTGAAGTCCTGTAGGCATTGGTGTGGTGCCGCCTTCACTTTCTCCCGCAGCGAACGGAGTGATCCCTCTCGGGTGTACTCCGCTTTCAACGCACGCAGGAACTTTGAGTCCGACTGCTGGGAGATTGTGTCTCTGAAGGCTGCTGCCTCACCTGTCCTTATCACAGCGGGAGCTGTTCGCGGATGCCTCACGCGTGCTGGCTGTGGTTTGGCGGGAGGGGCGTGCACTATCAGAACAGGCCAGCGAAGGTCGAAGGCCTTTCCGTCTGGATTCTCGAAGAACTGGTTAGGCTCGCCCTTGTCATCGTGAGTAGGGACGACCTCCACGATCTGCATATTGGCTTTCCTGAATAGTTTGCGCCACGCGGGGAGCTTGGACTGGTGATCTGGCAGGACGAAGACTGCTGAGGTGTTTTCTGGGTCCGCCTTCCATTATGTGATGTACTTGTTCAGAATCGCCTCCACGGTAATGTGTTTGGAGTTATATGGAGGGTTACACCAAATCCGAAGGCCCCTCCATTTCTCTGAAAGGCAGTCTGTCCAGAATCTACCCGCCTGTCTGTTGCGGCCGCCAAAGTCACAACAGGCGTCCACATCGAAGGGTCCAAACTTCTCGGCGTACTTCGAGGAGTACTCTGCTCGGACACGCCAATTCTGCGAGTCCTCTGGGAGGGAGGCCTGTCGTTTCTGTGGGTAAAGGACCGGGGATGGAGCTGACTGTTGGGGCGCCTTCTGCGGGGGTGGTGAGCTCGCTGGCACCTTCTCAGTGGGCGCCGCCGATGCGTCAGCTCGTGATGTAGGCGTTCGCGTCTTCGGTGACACCAACTGTGGGGGCGCTGGGGTCGTAGAGGCTTTCCCAGCGCGTGACATACTCCTCGTTATCCTTATTTGAGGTGGAGCTCGGTCAGGGGGTTCGTGTGGAGCTTCTGTCGGCTTCGCGCTATCAGCTTCAGGCCAGTCAGGCATGTCGAAGTCGAGGTGATAACACACTATTGGATGAAAATGACATTGTCATATGTCATTTTTGGATTTATATATATTTCATAAAAATCAGGGTTTAGTGATATTTATGCGCGAAATAGGGATACATAAAGGCAACACGGTAGAAAAGTGCAGTATGCGTACGATGAAAACACCGAAATATGCATACATGTATCATTCTTTATTCAAATGTTTACGAGTAGAGTACTTTTCACCCTATACCGTCGAGGCATGACTGATACCATCAGTCAGGGCGGTCGACAAATCCTACTATTTTATTCATCATTCTCCTCTTCCTCATCTTCATCATTCTCATCTTCCTCAGATTCGGCAGTGGCTGCTTCCTTCCCCTTCGCCGTCGGTTCGCTCTTCGATTTGGGCTTCAACTCGGCATGCTGATCGGGCTCGTTGTCGAAATTGATCAGCCGTTGCTGCGCAGAGCTGACCATGAACTGGTCGTGGTCGAAGCCGATCGCGTTCATACCACACCTCATGGCGGCCATGGACGTCGAGCCGACGCCGCAGCAAGCGTCGAGAATCCAGTTGAGTGGATGGCCGTTCTCATCCATCTTGCCCGGATTGTCACCGAGCATGTGGCACTGGATCAGCTCCATCAACAGAGCTTGGGGTTTCTGATGGTTATTCACGGCTTTGTTGTCGCGTTTGAACATCTGGTGCACAACCGGGAAGCCGCGCAAAAGTGACGCGCGGCTCACACGTTCACCTTCTCCAGAATCAAAGTCGAACATCCACTCCGGCTTTCACGTTTGATCAGATCCTCCTTCATTCCCTTATAGAGCTTCGGATTAACGAGAGCGATGGTCTCCCCCATGTCCATGGCCTGCTCTGCCACGGAGAGGGTTTCCACTGCTGAGAGCCAACAGTCAACCGTCTGGGCCCAGTGGGGATGAGCCGCGGGTGGTGAGCTGGAGAAGCATTCAGACTCCAGCGTTGCCAGAGGGTCTTTCGGCAGGTCTGAGGTGGGGTCGATCACTCCTGCTTCCTTCAACCCTTCGCGAACGTCCTTGTCTTTGAAGTCGGGTCTTCTGGACAGGGCGTCTGGTACCAGCAGTAGTGCCCCCTTGATGTACTCCATTCGCGGGACTCCCACCTCCACCAGATCCATGTACCAGCGTGCCTGTCTGCGGCTGAGCTCTCTGCCAGGTTCCATCAGCCATTCAAGGGGGCGGTGATCACCCTGGATGCGGAAGTTGGTGAAGATGAGGTAATGCCGCCAGGTGACGGTGGTACAATGATGCAGGGCACCTAGTTCACGCTCGCCGGTGTGGTAATTCTGTTCGGCGGCTGAGAACTGGCGGCTCTCGTATGCTATCACGCGCAGCCCAAGACCATCTCCATTGTCTTGCATCAGTACTCCCCCAAGGGCGATGCCGCTGGCATCCGTCTGCACCACGAAAGGTGCTGTGCCGTCTGCGGCACCCTTAATGTTGGGCAAGGCGAGCACTGGCGCTGATGTGAGGGCCTTCTTCAGCTCCTCGAAGGCCCACTGCTGCATGGGGCCCCACTCCCAGGGTACGTCCGACTTGGTCAACCGGGTGAGGGGCTGGGCGATCTCGGAGAAACAGTGAATGAATCTGCGGTAATACCCCGCCAGGCCCAAGAACTGCCTGACGTGGGTAACCGTCTCCAGCTCGGGCCAGTCCCTCACTGCAGCCACCTTGTCGTGTTGGGGTCTGCAGCCATCCGCGGAGATGCAGTGACCAAGGAACCGCAAGGATTTCTTCAACAGTTGACACTTGGATCTCTTGAGGAAGACGCCCTTCTCCCTGCACGTCAGGAGCAATTGTTTGACGTGTTCGTAGTGCTCTGCAGCGGTGTTGCTGAAGACGACCACGTCATCGATGAAGATCCGGACAAATGGGAGATGGCCCAAAGCCCGCTGCATCCGTCGCTGGTACTGAGACGGCGAATTCTGCAGCCCCTGCGGCATGACCAACCACTCATATGACCCCATCTGGGTGGTGAAGGCGGTCTTCTCGACATCCCCTGGAGCCATCGGAACTTGCCAGAAGCCATCCACCGCGTCGAATGAAGAGAAGAACTTCGCACCCTGCATCTCGTCGAACATCATCTGGATGTCTGGGAGAGGGTACTTGTCCTTAACTGTCTGGCGGTTGAGAAGCCGGTAGTCGATCACCAGTCGCAGCTCCTTGGGGTTCCCTGGTTTGGGGACCATCAGACAGGGAGCTGCATAAGGGCTGGAAGAGGGTCGGATGTAGCCCTTGGACATCAGGGTCTCGACGCGTTCTCGAAGTTGGCGGAGTTCCTCTGCAGACTTCTTGTAGATGCGCTGGCAGGGCGGCCCCTTCTTGCTCAGCTCAGGGTCCAGGTTAATGTTGGCTTCATCTTGGGGGTCATGTCTGAGTCCATCAATGTTCGGTAGAGCAGTCGTCATCTCCTTCTTGTACTCCTCACCCCAGAAGTCCTGAAACTTGAGGGTCCACTCAGGGCCCACTTCTGCGTCTTCAGTATCCGCAGCGGGTTCGGCGTTCTCAGAGTCGATAGCCGTGGCTGCAAAGGCAGAAGTAGTATCATCGGGGGACTTCTCGGCCATCATGAGCCAGGCGGGTTGTATCCCCGGGTCGTCATTGCCGCGCAGCTTCTGCGTCTCCGCGTACACCAGGTACTTCTTCAACTGGGCGGGGGTCAGGAACACCTCATCCACCAATCCCGCACAGGCCGTGCCCTTCGGAGACTTGTCTCCAGATGCTTTCCCAGGAGAACAGCCTGTGATGGTGACGCGATCTCCAATCTTACCACTGCGGGACTTCCTGAGGAAGGAGACGGAGCCATTCCCTTCATAGCCCAGAGTGACAGGAGAGTGACTGCGCAACCACCTTCCGCCAAGGATAACATCCACCTGTATGCCCAGTGGTAGGATTCGAAGGGCAAGGGCGTTCTCTGTATAGGTGCCCGTGGTGGTGTGCGTGTTAAACTTGGCGTACGCGGTGGCGCCAGTGATCTTCACAGATCCATCTGCTAAGGTGACTCGCATCTCAGAGCCAGCTCGTGTCGTGAGGCCACATCGCTTGGCGCTCTGCTCCGAGATGAAGTTGTCAGAGGCCCCCGAGTCGATCAGCACCTTGACCGTGTGCCCTCTGAGGGTTGCATAGAACACCAGCAGCAGCGGTCCTTCTTCGTCATGTGCCGCTGCGAGGGTACCCTCAATGTCGGTCTTCCACTGAACTCCCCCATCCGTGCGTATGCTTTTGCACTTAAGGTTGGGGAGGAGGTTGTCCGAGGCCTCGCGGCATTCTTCCAACGTTTGCCTACACGCGGCGTAGAACTCCTCATCCAGCAAGTCAACATCTTCAGTCGGGTGGCTGACGAGGTTGTCTACACTCGCCGTCAGCAGGGTACCCGCTGAGGTGCATTCGCTCGAGGTGGGGCTGACATGAGTGGTGTCGCTGGTGGTAGGGCTCACATGGGTGGTGTTACTGGTAGTGGGGCTCACATGGGTAGTGCCGCTGGTGGTAGGGCTTACATGAGTAGCGCCGCTTACTGTGGGGCTCACGTGGGTAGTGCCGCTTGTTGTGGGGCTCACATGGGTAGCGACACTGCTGGTGAGACTGCTATGGGTGAGGGGATCCTCGTCATGCTGAGGGCTGCTAGTGGGGAAGCTGTGGGCGAGTTGGTGGGAGCTCTGGTGATCAGTTCTCGTCTCAGGGGTCCCAGCTGCTGCCATCTGCTGGGTGAAGCAGAGCGAATTAACTGAGGGCTCCTCTTCCATCACCTCGGGGTCTTCAGCGATGGGGTGGCTGTCGAGACGGGGCGGCGCTTCATCTGCTTCATGCGTTCTGACGGTGGTCATCTGTTGGGTGAAGCAAAGCGAGCTGGGTGTAGAGGTCTCCTCTGCCACTGCGCAGTCGGATGAACCTTCAGGGTTTCCTCCCGGGGTGGCCGGCGCGTTGTCATGGTGCGAAGATGTCGTCTCTGTTGTGGGCTCGGCCAGCGAGGATGATGGAGGGGACGCTCCCAAGGGGCTGGGACCCAGCTTCCTCATCTTGTACTGGTGTACTGCGTGTAGACTGCACCAGGCGCCAGGTAGGCCCACGTCTCCCGCTGTCCCGGGTATCGTGCCCACTTCAGTGTCCAGGGTGCAGAGAGATGCCGAGGATCTCGCTGCTGCTCTTCGCGCGCCCTCTTTTTCCCACAGCCTGCTACCTGGGGAAGAGTCTGGGCTCGAAGTGGCGATCGCCTCCAGCTGCTCGGCGGGCGACAGCTCTCTCCAAGCCGCGTAGAGGTCGGAGGAGCTGGCGCTAGAGGGCTCGAGGACTTGTTGGCGGCCGTCGTGCGAGAGGAGGTGCCACAATGCTATTCGCTGATGGCCCTCCCTGCGATCTTGAGGCTCGCGGGCAATGCGCACTCTCTCTGCCAGCTGGTTGGCGCGGTTCACGTGCTCCTTTGGCGATCGACTCCCAGAGCGTATGCGGCTACGGGTGCGCTCCCACATCTTATCCACCAGGTCTTTGGCAGCCTCCGGGGATTTGCGCAGAGCTCTGCGGACCTTTTGCATGGCGACCTCGAGAGGGAGGGAGTACAGATCTCTCTTCCAGTGCCACGCAGTTAGCCTCTTCTGCGGATCTGCAAGGTTGGACTGATAGTTGGGTAATGGTAGGACAACACGCGGTTGGGGGCGAAGATCGCGGGGCTCTCCACGGTTGCTGCCCATAATGGGGGGTCTGTGCCGGGGAACTCGCCGCCCCCTCCGACCCTCGATCCTTGCCTGTGTGTAAGCAGGGCCGTCATCAAGAGGTAGTGACGGCTCGTCGAAGGGGGTGCTTTCTGCAAGGGGGTGGCTGGTCAGGTCATCCCTCGGCAGCGATGGGGCACCAGCTGAGCGGTAGGTGCGTCGCAAGCGGGTTCCAGAGGTGAAGGCCACGCTCTTGGGATGGGGTCGATGGCCCCAAGGGTCTCTGCGTCCTCGTGCGCGTCGGGGTTCCACTGGCTCTGACCGCTTCTCCAGGGCGGAGAGGGTCTGATCATCAGGGCATGACCTCACTATCTCGAAGGGCAGGGTCGGGGACTGGTCGCCGGCCAGTCATTCATCGCCCTCAACCGGGGGGAGGCCGTCACCCTCCACAAGCTCGATACCAGCGAGGGCCGCCAGGGTCTGGTAGCTCTGCTCGTCCTCACAGGTAGCAAGTGCCAAGACCTCCTCGGAGAACTCCTCTGGCACGCCATCCACCGAGGAGATGTCCTCCTGCTGCTCGATGGCCCAGACGACGGCGGCTACAAACCCAGGGGAATTTGCCAATCGAGCGGGTGCATTGGCCCTCCACTCCTTGAGCTTGGCCTCGTCCGTGAAGTTACGGACGATGTGCTCCGCGGAGCCGCAGGCGAAGCACCGGCGGACCTTCGGAGCGTCGGGGCGGGAGAGGCCAGGTGGTGGTGGCAATGGGGTCACTGCCGCGGCAGCGGTGGTGGCAGGCCCATTCTCCAGCATGGCAAGAGCTGGGCGGTTCGAAGGGGGGGTACGCCTGAAGAAGGGGGTGCGAGGTGATGGATTGGCGAAGGAAACAGTACGGGGAGGACGGTCTTGAGAGCGCCTCTGAGCCGCCTCCGTGTCAATGTCACTCTCCACCTCCTCAGCAACTTCCCGAATCTTCAACAAGGCGTTGTGGGTGCCTGGGATGTCGTCAGTGACGGCCTTCCTCTCCCACTCCTCTGGTTTGGAGACATCCAAGTGGATGGCTCTCAGGCGCCGCATCACCTTGGGTGCATATTTCAACCCTCGGCGGTACGTGGAGAGCATCGACAGGTTGGACATCTCCACGCAATTGGGGACTCTGCCGGCCAGGAAGTTGACGGAGGCCATGCGGGTCTCCAATCGCGAAAAATACTCCGCCGCGGTCTCGCTCGTCGCCTGCTTCAGTGCAATGGCCTCACCGTGTGCGTTCTCCAGGTAGGCCTGCGTTAGGGAGCACACCGCCAGATCGCTGAAGAACACGTCCAGCTGCCCGTAGCGCCGGTGCCAGGCCTGGTCGGACCCGAAGGTCCCCGCCGCGCGCTCCAAGAACTTCTTCTGCTGGTCCTGAAGAGTGTGCTCCTTGAAGCTCCAGAGAAGGCTTGACACACTCGCCTGATACGCTGATACAGACGGCGTACAGCTGGGGGTGGTCAGTGCCTCGATCACGATGGCCTCTTGGAATATCTTCCGCACCATGTTGGAGTAGTGCTCCAACTGCGTCAGGAGGCCATCCTTGTCGGCCGATTTAGTGTCGGACGCGGAGCGAGGGAATCTGGTCACACTCTTGATCAGCTTCAGCACCATCTCCTTGGTCTTGTGCTCCAGGCGGACCTCGTCCGGGGATGCTCGCAGATTAGTGCCCTGCGGCAGTCGGACGATGCCTGGTACAAAGGGGGTGGCGCTGGGAGAGAGTACGGGGTTCGCAGCAGCGGCAGAGTGAACGGGGTTTGCGGCAGCGGCAGAGTGAACGGGGTTTGCGGCGGCGGAGTGGGGGAAACGGGCTGGAGGTGGTGGTCCCGGGGCATGCGCGGGCGGGAGCGCAGGCGCGGGATTTGTGGGGACTGCAGTCGAAGTGGGCGGTAATGCAGGGGCTGATGGTGGAGCGGGGAGTGGAAGAGGTGTATGGAAGGGCAGGGGGGTGGATGGTTGTGCGGCCACCACGCTCATGCTCCGGTACCAATCGGAGTTGCTGACTTCCGACCACGCGGCGAGCCCGTCCTGGTCGAAGTTCTGCATCTCTGACTCCCGCGCAGTGGCAGGGATCCACTCCCACACTGGCTGCCCCATGCTCGTAGACCGCACATTGGCTGCGGCTGGGCCCCCCATTGCCATATCCATGACCTCGCGGTCGACCATGAGGACCCATGTCTCCACACGAGGGTTGGTAAGTGGTAGGTAGGGGTGCATGGTGTAGGCGGCCTCCCATGCGCGCATATGCAGTCAGCGGCGCTCCCAGCAGGTGCATGATCCTGAACAGGATGGCGTCGCCCTGCACCCCAGCCCGGCGGCGTTCATCCCATGGCAGGGAGACGGTTGCCGCGCCTCGCACTCCCGCTGACTGGTGTACCCACAATGACCCACCGTCATGGGTGACGAAGAGAGCCCTGACCTCTGGGTACTGAGGGTAGGAGGGCTCTGGTCCTTGTGCGGGGTCGTCAGGGGGATCTTGAGGTGGATCACTGGGGGGGCCTGGTGGCGAGTCGCTTGAACTGGGGTCTCTGGGCTCCGAGTCAGGGTTGCCACCGCCGTGCACTACCGTCTCCATCGACTGCCGCCGGCGGGCCACCATCATGTTGAGGGGATTTGGCCGACCCTGAGTGGGAGGTTCGGCGGGAGCGGTTTCAGCGACAATCTGAGACACTGGGGGGGTTACGCTGTCAGCGGCGTCCGCCTCGAGTGGATGGTCCGCCGTCAGGGCCCCCTGTACGCTGCTCTGAGGGTCGCCTGGTGGAGAGGCTCCTGCAGATGTCGTCGCGCCAGGCAGGGCGAGTCCTCTCGAGAGCACCGCGGAGATGTCCAGGGCCTGTACTGCCGCCAGGACTTCCCTGCGAATGTGCTCGCTTCGGCTGCTCGCGTCCGAGTCGGAACCGGACCTGTGGGCGGCCCTCCGCCTGCGCTCAGCCCGTGCCTGCGTGCTTCGGCTGCCTCTGGACCCCGTGCTGGTGCGGCTGACGTCCGTGCCGGAGTCGGGGTCGGAGTGATCAGGTGCATGGCTTAGACCTGGGAGGTGCCTACCATGTGTCGCAGGGCCCGAGGATACTCTTCGGGAACGCCGGCGCCGGCGGGTCTCTGAGGTTGCTGCCACCGCGGGGAGGTGACGCACCAAGAGCTGGGTCCCGCCCGAGACGCTCTGCTGAGCTCCGCTGTCAAGGGGTACCTGCAGAGGGTCTGGCAGGGCTGCGGCGCCGATACTGATGAAGTGCTGCAGCGATGAGAGATCCGCACCAGAGTCATGAAGCGCGGAGGTAGCTGGTACCAGCTGATGGGGCTGCTGTGGTCGATGCTGTGGCTGTTGTTGCGGCTGCGGCTGCTGTTGCTGCTGCTGCTGCTGCTGTTGCTGCTGTAACTGCTGTTGCTGGAACTGCTGCTGCTGTAACTGCTGCTGCATCGGTTCCAGTGGCTGCTGCTGAAGCCACTGTTGTTGTTGCTGCTGGTACGCGAGCCACTGCTGCTGTTGCTGCAGCTGTTGTTGGAATGGTGTGGGATATGAGCCCATGATGGGGTGGTGGGTTCCCAGTGTGAACCAGGGCTCGTCATGAATACACTCGTAATCATGATTACTTTCATGATTAGACGTTTTTTGGTACTAATCAAGTCTTGATTAAACCCAACAGGGTACTAATCAAGTCTTGATTAGACCCGACAGGGTACTAATCAAGTCTTGATTAGCCACGGCAGGGTACTAATCAAGTCGTGATTTTTTAATCATGACAAAAGTGGCGATATGACATATGTGGCCTCTGACCGTCGAGACAGCGAGTCTAGCGAGTCTGACGCAGTCAGTCTATTTCCTTCGTTTTCTATTCGGTTTTGTGAGGCTCCACAATCGCCCGTGTGTTCTCTCAGATTTCTAGGACAGTTCGCCACCAGTACTTCGTTAAGCACGCACGCACACACCGCAGAATGGGTCGGAGCAAGAAAAAACCCGTTTCTAACAGCCAGCAAACCCTACATATGAAGCAGTATCCGGCTTTGAAAAAGCCGCTTGAGCACATAGGGAAACAAATTCAGATCCCAGGGTCCTTTTGGACGCTAGCTTCCGGGCGCATGTCAGAGAGCGAGAAGGAAACTATTTTTTTGTGTACCATACGCGAATTCTCGCTTTCGCAAAAGGTTTCAGGCGAGGCAGCTCCTTCCCAGGCTTTTCAATTGCAGGAGATGGGTCCGACTGGGACCGGCAGCCTTGAGGAAGGCGATTCTAGTGGCGAAATATTTTGGATTAAATATCCACTCCCATTCTTACAGTATTTCTATGCGACATTCCCTTTGTCTACTGAAGAGCAAGCACCACGTGCGGAATCCGCTTTGGTACCCCTCACAGTGCATGATGAGAAACGTCCCCCTCGCCATCCCGACTTTCCGAACCTGGCATTTCCGTTTGCTGAAGTCTACAAGTATTATTCGGTTACTTCCATCCAATTCCAGTTATTCGGTTCGGATTCAGAAGAGATGTAGAGTTCTATGATCCTTGATCCTGAGGTACAACACACATCTTTGAGTATTTAACTATTTTGTCATCAGTCTTCTCTTGTTGAATTTTGCTGAATACCACACCATGTTGTGCTGCATGCATGTATATCAGCCTCGCTGCTGTGGTAAATATTGATCATCGCGAATCTTGTGATGTATTGCGAATCTTGCAATTTGATTCGAGAAATACGGTGGACACCATTTATATTCTATTTAGACGACGTTTTGGGTTCCGTCCGCTGTGCTATATATCAATATATCAAGTATATGCGCATTAAAAAACACGGATGGATTTCCGCATTATAACATCTCACCGCAAATAATAGGGTTTCTCGACCGTGAATAACTTTTGAGTCACGAGGTCTTTCCGGCCGAAACTTTGCATACATACAGCTCATTCATTGACGAATACAATGATATATTGCTTGTTGTGATGGGATTAGTGAAACCCAAAATCTGATACCCATTTCTTGCGGCTATATACTAACCGCAAATAATAGGGTTTCTCGACCGTGAATAACTTTTGATTCACGAGGTCTTTCCGGCCGAAACTTTGCATACATACAGCTCATTCATAGACGAACACAATGATATATTGTTCGTTGTGATAGGATTTGTAAAACCCAAAATCTGGTACCCATTTCCTGCGGCTATATACTAACCGCAAATAGGGTAGGAAAATATCCGAAAACCATGATTAAACTAATCAAGTCTTGATTAGACCCGGCAGGGTACTAATCAAGTCTTGATTAGCATCGGCAGGGTACTAATCAAGTCTTGATTAGCCACGGCAGGGTACTAATCAAGTCTTGATTAATCACAGGACCCAACTAATCAAGTGTAATCATAGTATTCATGACGAGCCCTGGTGTGAACGGCACTGGTGACACTCCCCCAGCGAGGGGCGCTGATTGGGGCAGTACCCAATTGACGCCGTTCCATACAGCCTGTGCGGGGGTGCCATCCGGCATGGTATATGGGCGGGGCACCGCAGTGTAGGGCATGGTGGTGCCTGGATGTGGAAGGGGGTGAGCGGAAGCGTATGCGGTGGGAGATGGGAAGGTGATGGGGGAGAACAGTGGGTGGATGGTGTAACGGCTCTGCGCTGACACCCATGCTGGGAAAGGATTCTGATGTCTGCTGTGACATTCTGACTGCTGAGCTGGTTGAGTTCACAGACTGGGTGTGGCAATAGCCACAGGTGAGCAAAAGTAGTGAGTGCTCGCCTTTTTATTTAGTCAGACTCGTCCTCGTCGGTGTCACTCTCTGGGGGCGAAGGAGGAGGAGAAGGAGCGGGGCTTCCGGGTGGAGATGGGGGGACCCAAGGGGGGCCGTCGATCACTTGTATTGGGAATGCACCAGGGAGCGCGGGGAAGACTGTTAGATCTTGGATGTGCGGGTAGTGGAAGTGGTAGTTCCCCTGGTGATGCCACACGTAGTCGTGATGCGCTGGTCGAATAGCCCGTGTGACTCTGCCCAGGCGTTCAGTCGCTGTTCTCCTCTTCGTCGTCAGAGGAAGAGGGGGAAGGAGGGCCGCTCTGCCAGAAAGCGCCTGCTGGTGGGTAGGTAGGATCCGGAGGGAATACCCACTTAATAGGTCCTTGCTTCCACCACGCTCTTCTGTATTCCTCTGGCGAAGGGGGAACTGCCATACACCAGCGAACTCAAAATTTGGCCAGGGCTCCGCGACACGATTTTTGAGTGCCTAGGCGCGCGGGCAAGAGTCAAGCAGCAGCGAAAAGAAAGGTGTCAGGTCCAGTACAGGGGTCCAGTAAGGTCCCAGACGATATTTATGCTCCGTAGGTCCCAAAATGCTCCAGTCAGGGTACTGCTGGAGGATACCAGAAGGTGCTGAAGAACTGTCAGAAACGTCCAGAAGCTGCTGAAAGCGCTGTTTGGAGGAGCTTTCCCCGCTGCTGATGGCCGTGAGGGCGGTATCAGGGGTTTCTAGGCTGTCCTATGGGGTCTAAGGAAGGAGCTTTTGGTGGTGGGGGCTACTGTGGAAGGTTTTGGGGTAGGCTGAAAACTGGCTAAAACTGCTGTTTTTGGCTGTTTTTGGCTGTTTTTGCTGCTTTTAGGGGTCTGTAACTAGTTGCATGCCTGGAACGAGGCCATGATAGACCCTAGTATCCAACCTTACTGCTCGAAATCGGTCGGAACTGGCCTCAGACGAAGTTTGGTTTTAAGATCTTGTCAGGCATGCTTGGGTCGAAAAGCCGTTTTGAGCCCCCAGTGTTAAGGGAGCCGGATACTGCTTTTTAGTGACTTTTGGAGGTATTTACAGGAGTCCTTCTACAAAAAAATGGTTTTCTGACGTAGAAATTGCGCAAAGGTAGCCAAAAGTACAGCCTCTCCCCTGCAGTATTCCGTAAGTTTTAACAGGTCCGTGGTTGAACGCAACGGAGGCGTTCAAAGTAACGCAAGATACCAAATGTGCCAGGGGCACTACGACAGGTGCTCGGAAACATGTTTTTGATTGAACGTGCAAAGGTACACAATTCGGATTTTATAATATACTGGATCAGGGCCAGATTGAGGTACAAACGATAATTCGGTTCCGAGTTCTGAAGGCTAAACACTTCTCAAGTGCTCCACTTATTCACTCGTCACTCAGGTTGCAGGGTCAACCACTCGGCAACCGATGTCACACTTCGGCTCAACGTTCAATTCCCGATCCGATCTCATTTCTAATTCCGATTCGTCATTCTCGATTCAGATGTTATGCCGACAGACTGACACGATGACTGCCCCACAGTACTGTCATACTACTGTACTGTCATACTGTCATAGTGTCATAGTGTCATAGTGTCATAGTGTCATACTGTCATAGCCCTGACATCTGATATTCGATTTCATTGTCTTTTCAACCCCGATGCGAATCTGACCATTCTTCGAGGGTCTGACTGAGTGCCACGATGACACCCCCCACAGTACTGTCATAATACTATAGTGTCATACTGTCATACTGTCATAGTGTCATAGTGTCATACTGTCATACCCCGGACATCTGGTATTCATTCTCATCGTGATTTCAAGCCCAATTTCACTGTCATCGTGCCAATCCCAGATTACCCCCGATGACACACATACGGACGCATATGCATATCGGCTCACGCTGTGCCTCCGGGCACACCAAGACCGAAAAGCCGGCCAATCGATGAAGTCCTCGTCGTCATGCTGCGCGATATCCAAGGTTGACGGCTGCTGGCCGAGATTGACACCGTCCGGAGGGCGACCCATGGGGGAAAGCCCCACATCGTGCTCAGGTGGGGGCTTTACCGAGAGTTGAAAGCTTATCGCGGCTGCGCTCTGCTCGGGGGTCGCGTGCTGATGTGGGGCCTCGAGGGCATGCAACATGTGCGCACGAGGCGCCGCGGACGGCGGCCATGCAAACGAGAGGGGGCGGCTTATTGGGAGGGGCCGCCGTCGTAATATGTGGCAAGAGCCGGGGCACGCCCAGGTGCAAACGAACGCCTGGGCGCACACGTAAGGGCAAACGCCGTCGGAGTCCATAATTATGGCCGGTGGTGACCGCCCAGAGGCGGAAGCAGGTGACACACGAGATAGCGCCCGCCAACGTCATGCTTCTTCCACGTCCCCTCGCGGGGGACGTACTTGCGCCTGCCGATGGTGAAGGCGGAGCCGCGGCGGTATCCGTGGCACCACCACCGGCGCGGGTAGCACCATCAGATGCCGGCGGGACAGGCGAAGTCAGGCGGGCAAGGTGGGGCTCGTCGCGAAATAAAATCTTACCGAGTCGCAGCGCGAGGGAGGAGAAGGTGTAGTCGTTGGTGGTGCCAAGCTCGCGCAGCATCACCAGGTACTGTACAGTGGGGTGACGTAGGGTGAGAGAGCCGCGCGAAGAGCGGAGGACGCAGTAAAAGTCCTCGACGAGGTCGCGGTCGGTGTAGGCGGGATGCAGCTTTCGATGTTTGTCGGCGAAGGTGCGGACGTGACGGAGAGCTGCGGGGCGGACTCGACGGTCTCGACGATGACGACGGCACGGAGGCGGACCCAGAAACGATGGGTGGCCGGGTCGCCGATGCCCTCAACGTGAAAGCGTAGGCGCTGCAAGGCGCGCAGCGCCCGTCTTGAGGGTGGACGTGGGCAGACTCCTCGTAACGGAGACAATATGCCGTGCTGCGCAAAACGGTGTGCAAGACGGCGTAGATGAACTCGTTGATGGTGTAGTGGTAGGCGGTGTAGTTGAAGTCCAGATCCAAAAGCTTGAAGACTTCGTCGCGGGAAATCGGGCAAAAAACGTGCGACATATTCGCCAGGAGAACGGCGAAGTCGGCCTCGTCAGCGTCGGGTCCATCCAGGGAAAGGCCCACGTTCGGCTTAAAGCCGTGGGAACGAAGTAGCTTGGCCAACTTCTCGCCGTAGGCGAAGGCGTAGTCGAGCTTCTCGGCAAACTCTGACCGCTGGGAGGGACGGACGGGCGTGGAAGTCCAGACGGTGGCGTTGGCGTGGAACTCGGCGGAGGTACATACAGTAGGCGCACGCGACACCGGCGTGGGGCGGGACGTGGACATGCGCACCACCGGGTCGCCCGCGTCATCCTCCGGGGGTCTGGGCCTGGGCGTAGGATCAGGGGAAGCCGAACCAGGCCTGGCAGCACAAAGACGGCTGGCGAGGGAAACTCGGTCCACAGAAATGGCGGGAATCACGTAGTCGGGAATGGTGAGGTACGGACAACGGCGCGCACCAACCGAGGATAACGGTGCTCGGAGAATGGTTGGGAGGGCTGAGGGCGCTCCGTAAAATTGGGGAGGGCAGAGGGCGCTCCAAATAAAGATCAGTGACGCAAGGGGCGACGCTGCGTACCGCAAGCAATGGTGGTCGCGGGATCAGAGAAAATGAAAACGATCGACGAGTACTACCAAGTGGTCAAGCCCATAACCTCACGAGAAGGCTGAAATATAAATGCAGGGGTGGCTATATATTCGGTCTGCAAACGAACACTGTGTGGGAGGCAGAGGTCACCCAACGGTACCACAGTCTAAGATGCATGAATTTAAAATACGGGGGTTTTAATTGCCCAACTCGGATGGCGGTGTGCTGAGCTGGCACCTCAGGTCGAGGGGTAACAGAAGGACCAGATTCCTCCTGTGGGGTAGTCTGTGTCTCTATGATTCTTCCCTTACATTGCGCGTACTGACCAAAGGGCTCCCACCTCCCACGGATTGATCCCTGCTCGCCTGCGCATTGCCTGCTTCCCAAAGTTTAAAAGATAAGTTTCTTCAGACATTGAAAAGTTCGTCGAGTTCGAGCTGTGCTAAGAAACTCAGCGACAACGAAACGTCGCAGTAATTTAATCCCGTTTTGCTGCAAAGTCGCGTAAAAGCAAGGAACGACGAAAACTTCTCGATATCCCGATATATCGATATATCGAAAATATCGTTACCTATCGATATTAATTTTAGCGATATCGAAAAATATCATATCAATCGATATTAATTCGGCACTTACCCATATATTGATATATAGCAATCGATAGTAATTTGCGTACTTACTCATATCTGTCGATATTAATTTTGGTGTTTTGATATCGATTTATCGATATCGGATTTTTCGCGTCATATCGATATGCGTTGTAGCTGAGCCCCAATATTGCGATATTCAGCAAATATCGATATTTTGACCAGGGCGACGGGACGTCGCTCATGGATCCAAACAGCCCTGAGTCCATATCATGACTTGGTCGAATCGATCTTGGAATGAGCGAATGACGGGTATCCTTACAAGCGTGCATTCTTATTGGAAACGACCAATCATATGCGCATATATGTGAGCAAAGAAGGTAGCTCACCTGTGTTAGCGAGTTGTTTGCAGTGTCTGCCCTTATTTGGTTGACTAAATTTTGGTGGGGTTGAACGCACGTTCAGTGCATGTGGCCATAGCGCACCAGATTCTGAGAAAGAGAGCACTGAGGGCACATTAGAGCACGCTATGATGGCGTCAATAAACACCAAGTAAATGCAAAGCGTGAATTAATTTGCCTCATTTCCTGGGGTTCATATCATTGTGCTGGGAGCAAATATTGTTTGTACCGGGAACAATCAATTTTTGCTATATATTTCAGGAAGAATATTTTTTGCTATATATTTCAAGAACGATATTCGGTATTTGCCGACAGGCACACAGAACTAAGGTGTGCGTTTATTGCACCAACTCATGGTACGATGCATGGGAGAATTTGCCAAATGCTGTTCCGATTCCCCCAACCACCATCACACAATGATTTTGGAAATAAAGTGCAACCAAAAACGACCCCGCTAGTTCGTCACGAAGGATTTATCCCGTGGATGTCCCGAATCTGAAAACACTACCTCAACCAAAAAAATCTGCCATACGACTATCAACGTCATCGAAGCAATCCAATGGAGAGGATTTGGGCACGGATACCGAAATGTAAAGATGCTCCTTCCCCACATCAATATGCATTGCCAAGTGCATCACAATCGTACTTTTCAACCAATCCCAAGGTCACTTACTTATTGCATAAACCTACATATCAAACTTATGTGACAAATACTCTCCCATCATTTCCCTTCCACTCAGATATTCATATACTATAGCAGTATTATCATCATCATTCATATTCGTACAACAACAAAGTTGGCAGCACATGGTAAGATTTGTACGTGCTCTGCATGCTTGCTCCATGTTTTGAAAATCAAGCCATCATCAATACAGGGATCTAGCACTCCGTAATGCATGCCTCTGGGAGAAAGGGCAACAACCCCGGTTTGATGGCACAACAGAGAGCAAGCCATTATGAAAGGCCCGACTTCCTATATGTTCATCACCTCCACTCCAGAGCCCCAAGCAGACCTGCCATCCAAATCGCTCTCCGCATCTTGCAACCTGTCACATGATGCATGCCACCACCTTCAGCCCTACTCAGTACCAACGATACTGTTCATTTGGCATCTGGGTGAACTGTCCACTCCAGCCCGCTCAGCTTGAACACTCCTGCTGGTGCAGGGCCCATATCTACTAGCAGCTCCCAACGCCAAATACCGTGCGGCCAACTGTGCTTGGCTAATCACATGGTAGCACAAAAACTCTAGGCAGTACTACAGTCTCCATTGTAACCCTTCTATGGTGGAAGCTTAACGAACATCGACGGAACGCTTCCTAGGAGTGTAAATGTTTCCTAGAAATGCGAACCTCCCTAGGACGCTACCTAGGAATGTGATATTTTCCCTAGAAAGGTAAACTTCCCTGGGAATGTAAATGCTTCCGAGGAACGTGAACGCTAAAAAAGAATATAAACATCCCTCGTACGCATCCTAGCAAGACGAATGCTGCCTTGTAATGCAAAACTCCCTAGGCCCCTTCCTAGGAATGTGCATGCTTCTTAGGAATGGAAACCTGCTTCCTAGGAATGTGAACAATACCTAGCACGCTTCCTAGGAATGTGAACGCGCCCTAAGAATTTGAACCTCCCTAGGGCACCTCTTAGGAATGTGAACACTTCCTAGGAATGGGAATCTCCCTCGGACGTTTCTCAGAAATGCAGCGCTGGTACGAATGCGAACCAGTCAAAAGGATTGTGAATGCTCCTCAGAACACTTTCCATAAAAACGAACCTTCCTAGGAATATGGACGCTTCCTAAATATGGACGCTTCCTAGGAATATGGACGCTTCCTAAATATGGACCCTTCCTAGGAATGCGAACGCTCCCTAGAATGTGAACCATCTTTGTCATGTGCTCATCCTGATCCAACGGCCATCACATGTCCGCGCATCTCGCTTTGCACGGCATTCACTATGGCAATAGGTTCTCACCGCACAATCTACCCATTGCCTACACAACAACATCTAGTCCACATGACCAGCGCGCCCACACGCGGGCACGACCCTGCGCTGACGCACCAGTCACTCCTGGAGGCCGTGTCCGAGTTCGCGAGAGCCGGGTTCACAACGTCACTGTTGCTGACGGGCGGCAACGCTTCCATCGAGCTACTCAACGCCACGCGCATCCTGACTTCCTCCAGCGGACCTCGCGATCCCCTGGACGCTCGCCCTCCGCGAGGGCTCCGGAGATGCGAATGTGCTTGCTCCCGTGAGGGGTCCGACATCACCATCGGGGTTTGCACGACCTGAGCCTGTGTCCCTCCATCCCCGTCAGTGGCAAGCTCCCGTGGCTGAGAGATTGGGACTCCCAAATACTTCACACTCGTTGAATTATCAGTGATACACACACACTGAACGGCATGAGATCGGCCAACAACAGTGATACACACACACACACACATATATATATACAGCATATATATATATATATAGAGAGAGAGAGCTATAGCTATAGCTATAGCTATACCTATATGACACCCGACTCCTGAGGCAATGCACGCACACAGCTTGGAGCGGACTGTAGTGCGCATGCACCATGACTGCTAGAAGTAATGCTGCCAAATGGCAAAGATAGCAGAGGCCAGTCCTGCCCTTGGCGATGTGGAGTAGGTGAGCCGGCTTGAGAGACACATGGAAAGCTGATACGATGTGACCGATCATCGCCCAACAATTGTTGGTCTCTAGGTTACGGATAAGTACACACTGAATGACACGAGTTCAGCCGACAAAAGCCAGCCCACCATCATCCCAGTGGATGTGAGAAGCAAATCAGGAGCAGGGCGGGGCCGTGACAAGATACCACCAACTCATACATATTCCCAACCCAGATGCAAAGCAGCATGGAAAGATGATACGATGTGACCGATCATCGCCCAACAATTGTTGGTCCCTGGGTTACGGAGTAAGCGGACCCTGCTGGCATGCCCCCCAGTGGCTCACGGTCGATGGATGGGACCCGTTGGTCCATGGTTATGCCATGAATGCAGTCACACCACACAGCATGGACAGCCCATGTCAAAAAATGAAAACATGCGGGCACCTAAGTGCTCCCCACAAAAATCAAGGGAAAACACAGAACGTGGACTTCACCACCCTCTGCCTCTCCTTGCACCAAAGGCAGACGAATCCACCGAGCTCTCCAAGAAGCAGTGCCCGCCAGAATGGCACCACAGGGACAACCGCCTCCCAAAACCCACTTCCATCCGGCGGGCGTCCCCGTTCACAGCGATGCGCCAGTACCGAGCCACATACATACACGCACATCCTACTAGCGGTGCAGATGCAGAGGGGCTCGGGTGGCTCAGCGAGGCTTAGGGGGTCCCATTCTTCACTAGTGAGCTCCGGAGAATCCGGATGAGTGTCCCGAAGTGTGTGCTGAATCCTTTGATCCCCGGCGTGGGTACATAGTGCAGTCTCCTGTGACTTCGGGGTGCCAAGGGAGTCGCAAGGATAAGCATACCCACACTCCCGGGGACCCATACCGGCAGCGATGACCACTTACAACAGGTTGCACGGCAGCATACGGCATCTCATCAGCTTCCGTGCCCACAGGGCGAGGTTGCTGGCCGTGCCGGAACTAACAGTGAGCAGCTGTCGGGAAGGCGACGACCGGATGGTGAACTATTGGCCACCGGGAGGGCTTGGGACACA
>LGRX02006322.1:0-13737 GCA_001247695.2 Cymbomonas tetramitiformis
AGACACACGCATCTGGGGGGGGGCATGGTGGACACACAAGCATCTTGGGGGCACAGTAGGGCCTGAAAATGGTTTTCAGGGCCTGAAAACTCATTTTCAGGGCCTGAAAACTCATTTTCAGGGCCTGAAAATGGTTTTCAGGGCCTGAGAACTCATTTCCGGGCCTGAAAACTCATTTTCAGGGCCTGAAAACTCATTTTCAGGGCCTGAAAATGGGTTTCAGGGCCTGAAAATGGGTTTCAGGGCCTGAAAATGGGTTTCAGGGCCTGAAAATGGTTTTCAGGGCCTGAAAACGGTCTTCAGGGCTTGAAAACTCATTTTCAGGGCCTGAAAATGGTTTTCAGGGCCTGAAAATGGTTTTCAGGGCCTGAAAATGAGTTTTCAGGCCCTGAAAATGCCTTATGTGAATTTTCAGGGCTTGGAACACTGTAAAATTTTCAGGCCCTGAAAACCATTTTCAGGGGGCAAGATGAGGACATGAGAATATAATTCTAAACTTTATATAACACGAAAAGTGAATAATATTTTCAGGCCCTGAAAACAAAGTTCAGGGGGCATCTTAAGAGTGTGAATTCGAAATTTTCAGGCCCTGAAAATTGGTGTAAAAATTATATTATCCATGAAGTTTTTTCTAAGGTGTATAACTAGCCTAGTATAAAACAAGTTCAGACCCTGAAAGTGATTTTCAGGGCCTGAAAACCATTTTCAGGCCCTGAAAACCATTTTCAGGGGGCAATTTTTCAGGGGGCACAAAAAACAATCAGGGGGCAATCGTAAGTAGCCCCCCACCTGCCGGATTTATGCCTATCTGGTCATATCTGGTTTGTGTGTCGGCATAACCAGCGATCCATTTCGGGACTTCAAACCGGCTGAATGCATCATATGAACCAAGAATGTCGAAAAACCATGTCGATGGATCTGGGTCGATATTAGGAATCTCTGGTTCTTCCTCTTCGAGTGCAACCATCTAAAAACAAAACACAGCACAAAAATACCTTCAGCTAATCGACTAACTGAGTGTGTGTGATTTATATGTTATATATGGTATATCTGTATGTTTACATACATGTAGTACATTCGTACATAATAATGAGGTAGGTATATATATATATCCACCTTCTTCCCCCCTCAAGGAAGTGTGTGATATAAGGCAGTTGTCAATTGCCTGTACCTCATAAATAGCATGCATTCCATATAGGAAGCATCTGTTACAGTTTTAGGGTTGTTGCCCGATATATCATCATGTCTGTGTCGAATACAGCATGATATATTAATGCCAAACACGAAGTTTATCGAATATATAGTGGCATTTTAGGGCATGTAAGGTTACAGTGGCCCATGTACCCAATAATGTGATTAGGGTGTTACATGGTATCAGTAACCCTAAAATAGGTAAAAATAAAGCAGTATAAATATTTTGCAAACGTTTTTAAGCAAAACTGCATTTAATACCATACTGAATGTTACGTGGTTTTCAGGAGGTAAGTTACACCCCTGACACACACATTCAATTTTTAGGGTGTTACAGGGTGTTACACATGCTGCGTAAATCAGGGATTGTTTATTGATAGCTAAATATTCATTTTAGCAAAAAAATCAATCCCAAATTTTCAAAAAAATTACACGTACAGCATTTTGACCGATTTACGGCATCGGACCCCGCTTCTTTCGATTCTCCTTTCGAGGAACCGCTACGAGTGTCTTTTATGGACCGGGTGATGCCCGGATGCCCTGACCCTTCCCTTCATTTGTGTTCGATTGAGCCTTCTCACAGCTCGAATCACCCGGGAGAGCTTTCCGTGATCGACGATGACGACGGCTCCGACAGCTATTCCTTTTCCGGAGACGAGATTCCCTCGGCCCCACCGGCTACACGGTCACGTGTCGGTGTGGCAACATTGCCAAGGGTCTCCTCTTTTGCATCTCTAGCCCTGCCCGCACTCATGTGTCTTGCATGTGTGTCAGCGGTTCAGGGTTCGGTGGTGCTCGATCGAGCCCCTGAATTCACCGCAGCGGTACATCCCACTGGGGTGACTGCCAACAGTCTGCCTGCCTTGCCGTACTGTTTTACTTTCGGCATTTCTTTTCCATCTTTGGTTTCGGCGGGTTTGGATTCTGATTTTCAATTTTCGGAATTTCTGATTTTGCTCCGCGAATCTTTTCCTGGCTCTGACTTCTGGACTCTGGCTTCTGGCTTCTGGTTCTGGACTCTGGCTTCTGGACTCTGGTTCTGGATTGACTTCTGGGCTCTGGTTCTGGTTGAACTTCTTTGACACTGACAACTTCTTCAACTCTGGTGAACTCTGCAACTTTGTAGACCACTTTCAAAGTGGCTGAGTATCTGCAAGATTGAGCTGTAGGAACTTAGCTTGTTAGCAGTTACCTAGCAGCAGTTTTAGGAAGGGACCGCCCTGGCTAAAGCACAGGCCTCCCTCTAGCAGTTTCCAGCTCTTAGCTGTTTGTTGTTTCGGAACAATTTGCTTTGTCTGTGCTCCGCTCTCTGCCACCTGTAACAGCACTATGTACAGTCACAGGGTGGTGTGCTGGATTCAGTGAACCGTAGGTCATAACTATTCTGACTCCCGTTAGCTGTACCAGTACTCGTACAGTACTAGGTGACAGATCCCTAGGTCACAGACACCTTATATTCGTTTATCTTTATAATCAGTTTACACTTGTATGAAAGATATTCAGTGACCGCACCCGATATAATACGTTATATTATATCTCACAGGATAATCAGTATACCATGCACTGAATAAATCTAGCATGATATATTAGTTTAGAGGTTATTGTAATTCCAAGATAATCTCATTTACAAAATGAGTTGCTGGTCTATTTCACATATAGTTCCGGTGAGCAATCCTTTCAGTGATCCACAGTAGAACGATATGTGGTCCGAAGAGTATCTCGACTCCACCGGGACATAACGAGCTAATTACTGTGTTAAGATCACTGAACAGGCACCTTACACTATATGGGTTCGAATATAGTTAGCATGCACAGCAAGTATGCTTTTGTGCATGTCTAATGTATTGTGATATGATGCCATCTATTCCAGCTGTTACCGTGATCAAGCTGGATCATGTATAACATCTGCTAACATGATGCATGCACAACTTACAGTGTGGCAGCCACTCAGTATAGAATGTGCATATACTCAGATGCTGCATGTAATGTGTGCTGCATGTTAGTGTGTGTTCAAATAAACATCTTGCACACTATATTGCAGATAAGCATGAAATGCTGACAACTTGAATATTTGTGCAGTCATCAATATGTGGTGTGTGCTGCAGTATAATATCAGATGTCAATCATGCATGCATCCAAAATATGCCTGCGAGTATTAGTTGTTTTGCAGAGTATTTTGATGTGAGTATGTATTGTGCAGTTGATCATAGCAACATCTTGACATCATCATCATCGCAAATTGAAATCTTTCGTAGCACGCTGCAAATAACTTATGCAATAGGGCGCGCTGCTGATGAAAAGCATATATCGTCGTCGCCATTTATCAGCGCATGATACGAGCACTGACTTATGTACAGATTAAAAATCCGTCGATGATTACTATGCTTTATATCATTATGAACAATTTTGAAATGTGATTCATCCAAGCGCATGCATGTAATTGTCATGCATGCTGTATGCTGAGAACCACTTCTGCGAAAACATGCGACCATCGCGCATGCTGCTAACTGCGAATTAGTCTATCGCGCATCGACATGTATGAAGCCGTACAAAAAGCAATTTGGTGCAATCACGAAAATTGTAATGCTGCGCTGATGACTTTCCGCGCGGATAACGATTCCGCTGGTGATTTATGCTTCCGCGTCGCATCTGCGAACATATGTACATCTGCAAACCATTTATGCGAGTACATCTCATTGCTGCGCGGATGTATGCCATATGCACACCTTATCGTGTAGTATATGCGATCAGCTGTATCCTGCGAGTGCGTTTCTGCGAACGCGACAATTACCTCGCACGCTGTCTTCGCTATTGCAGCGGTATATGCGATATATCGAATATTCGATTTATTCAAGTGCGTCGCCTTATGTACTTAAGCTCCGCAACCTATCAACACAAATTAATGATATCTATACGCTGCACACAATTGAGTTCTCGTGCTGTTCGTGCCTTGACGAGCTAAATTAGAATACCATTATGTTAGGGCTAGATAAGCAAGCCCTCAATATATCATATAAAATACAAGTATGCGCTGTGTTGTTGAACGGCAAACACAAGCGTCAGATAATAGCGGGATGAGTTGCAGAACTTCTGTGTGAAGATACTGCTGAAGCCCAACGCTTCGCTCATCTATACCATACGTCTCCCATCGCATAGATGGTACCGCCATTGGGTTGTGAACTCGAGACGTTGGTTGAACGACCAGTATCGTTAGAACGAATAGTTCGTTCATACTGCGCATGCGTGTTCCGCACATGCTTAAAGCAAAGATGGTTCTTGTTTGTTACTTCAAGATGTATCTTGCTTTGCCATCTTCGAGTTCGACGTACGAACTCTCGATGACAGGGTCATTCAAGTCTTTCCTTGAATAATGACAGATGATGTGACTTATCATCTGGCGACATGTACAGTCATAGTCGACCGTACTGACGACTGTCATTATAATATATGACATGACTCGACATGACATGACATGGTATGACATGTCTGACAGGTATGACACGTATGACATGTATAACACATATGTCATCGGTCATGATCCTGTATGGTATGACATGTCTGACAGGTATGACACGTATGACATGTATGACACATATGTCATCGGTCATGACCCTGACAGCCAGCGACGTGAACGTGCACAAATAGTCTGAGAAAGTTTGGCTCCCTTGAGTCAGTGCCATTAGGTGTTTCTTAGCCACTGATCTTTTATGGGGGTTGCCAAATTGACTGAGGAAAATCCTTCTGGCCCTCTCATATGTGGCATCTGGTTGCTGTGCCACGACCTGGAAATAGTGTCGGTCATTGTTTTGGATAAGCGTCAGGAATACTGTGATCAGGTCCTTGTCCGGAACTCCTGGATAAGTGAACTGGAAATATCTGTCCACTGTGTCCAACCATACCTCTGCATCCTGTCCTGCTTTAAATTCCTTAGGTGGTGTCATTTTCACCTTTGGAACCAAAGTGGGTGGAGCCGGTGCTGGAACAGAATCATCATCAGGATCTGTAAAAACTATTGGAGCATTATCTTCTGTATACTCATCTTCTGGTTCCTTTGGTTCATTTTCAGGATCCTTATATCTGCTCATATCGGGCCTCATGCGACTGATATTGTCGAAGTACCCTATCTGGTCGAATGTGGTCTGAGTATTGTCATAACCAGCGATCCACTTGGGAATCTTGAACCGACTGTATGCATCATAGGAACCTAAGATGTCAAAGAACCATGTTGATGGATCTGCATTGATGGCTGGGATTTCTGGTTCTTCCTCTTCT
Organism: Cymbomonas tetramitiformis; assembly: GCA_001247695.2. Taxonomy (NCBI): domain Eukaryota; kingdom Viridiplantae; phylum Chlorophyta; class Pyramimonadophyceae; order Pyramimonadales; family Pyramimonadaceae; genus Cymbomonas; species Cymbomonas tetramitiformis. Next base: position 5,464 of record LGRX02006322.1, read on the forward strand.
GCCATCTAAAGAACAAAACACAACACCAAAGATGCCTTAAGCTAACTGAGTGTGTGTGTTGGTATATATATAGTATATATATCTATGTTATATACATATAGTATATCTGTATGTTTATATACATGTAGTATATTTGTATATTATAATGAGGTAATTATGTATATATATCCACCTTCTTCCCCCCTCAAGGAAGTGTGAACATAAGGCAGTTGTCAGTTGCCTTTATACCTCATGATATAGCATGCAGTCCTTATAGGAAGCAGCTGTTACAGTTTTAGGGTTGCAGCCCTACAGTTTTTGGGTTGTAGCCCTGCAGTTTTTGGGTTGTCGCCCTACAGTTCTTGGGTTGTTGCCCGAAATATTGTCATGTCCGTGCTGATTTCAGCATGACAAATATGCCAAACACGAAGTGTTTCCTATTATATAGGTGGCATTTAGGGTATGTTACGTTACATTGACCCTTATCCCCCACAGTGATGTTAGGGTGTTACTTGCCATCAGTAACCCTAAAATATGTTAAATTAAAGCAATATAAACATTTTGCAAAGATATTTAGGCAAAACTGCATTTAATTTTTCACTGTGTGTCACGTGGTTTTTTAGAGGTACGTTACACCCCTGACACACACACGTGATTTTAAGGGTGTTACAGGGTGTTACAAGTGCTGAATAAATCAGGGAATATTTATTGATAGCTGAATAATCAGATCAGCGAAAAAAATCAACCCGAATTTTTCATTTTGAAATCATGCGTGTGGAGTTTTTACGCATTTCGTTACAGCCAATATGTACACCCCTATATATTACACACCTAATATCTAGGGTGTTACACGAGATATGACCATGGTCATTATGTTTTTCTGATACCTTAATAGGTATAAAATCATGATTTGAAATAAAATGGGGTCGAAATTTCAATTTTGAAATTTATCGCCAACGATTTTCACCCATTTTGCACCTTTTTGGCCATTTAATTATATCACCACAGTAATATATCTCAATGTGTGTGGAAGCTGCAAGTTACAGAACTATTGCAACTTACTTCACTTTTGCACATGATAATTTTCATGGTATAATAGTGAATATCTCTGATGGTCAACATCTGTGGTTGATCATAAATATGGGTTTTACTGATTTGAAACCCATGGAAGTTAATTCACTTTCTGGTGATTTATAGGTGTATCAACTTGTAAGCGGATTAACCACTTTAGTGATAACTTGTCAGAACCTATGATATATTTGGGCATATGGCTGTGCACTAAGAGCATATCAAAGTGATATCTCTAGATTCCAAATATATCAGGACACAGCTTGATAATAATCTAAGCAGTTCAACACAACACAATGTGTGTGTGTGTGTCCACAACAACCTATGTCAGTCAGTTCAATATGTAAGTACTGATCTGAGTAGGTACATGCTTTTTGTGCTGATCATTACTGAATCAATTGTCACAATGCATTGAGGTTGTTGTTCTTGCTCCAGCGATAATGAAAAGGTATGGACAGTGTTCAGCAGTTACCAGCTGCATTGTGAACACCGTATACTGCCTTCGGGTCTGGAGATATTCTCTTAAGGGTTCGCTTGGAAGCGATATGATATATGATATATAGCGAGGCTATTATGGAACGTTAATAGCTCACGCAGCGTCTGTGTGGATATGAGTGCAGTGCTTCTTCAGAAGTGACTGCTGTAGCCCAACGCTACCTCATTTTACGCAATGCCCCGCATCTCATAGATGCCACCACAATTGGGTTGTGAACCCAAGGCATTGGTTGAACAATCAGTATCGGCTGAACGAATAAGCCATATGATACTCGCATGCTTGTTCAGAACATGCTAGAAGCAAAGATGAGTTTTCTCCGAACACTTTCGGTTCTTCAAGACTTCATCTTGCTTTGTCATCTCGATGCCACAACCTGGCCTCTCGATGACAGGTGTCACTCAAGGTGAGTGAATGACAAATGGTATGACTGTACATGTCATAGTCGACCGTACTGACGACTGTCATAAATGTATGACGCGACTCGACCTGTACAGTCATGATCGACCATACTGTCGACTGTCATAATGATATATGACATGACCGACTGTCATAATAATATATGACATGACATGACATGGTATGACACGTATGACATGTATGACACATATGTCATCGGTCATAACCCTGACAGATCTCCCCTCTTAAGAGAGTTGTGACCTCACAACGGGCATACCTTTGTATATGTCTTTAATGTCTTTGTTGTTGTCGCTTCTTGCTGGTACCAGTCTTCTTACACCGATTTGAGGCGTCCCTCATGGTGTTTTTAGGTTATTGGGGGGAACTGAGTCCACTTTAGTCCCTCACCTTAGGCATTTAGCCATACAGTCCTTAGGATGTAGCCCACCTTTTCGGAAATCGTATCGTTGAGTGACGTTCCAAGGTTCAATGAAGAGCGTTTTCGCGATACAATCCTACGCTGGATTACTGATTGATCCACACGTTATCATGTATGTGCTAGACGATTCAAAGCATCCGAAGTCTACGTTACGGATTATTTGCGCTAGCCGTCGTCGCCTTTGCGCGATCGATGATCCCACGATTATAACGAATTATATTCGAACGATTCTCGGCCTAATATAGTGCACCCAACTCTTCCTCCCCTCCTTAAGCTACTTTGGAGGATCCTAGGCGGTGATGGGGAGCCCGATTTCGATAATAAACGAACAAAGGGGCTTGTTTTAATGCAAACGGAGCGGCCCTGCTTAACGGAATTGGACTTATAATCCTTTACCGGTCTGCTCAACTCCTCAATATTTTTGTCCAGTACGCACGCTTTGACGAACATCTATCGCGATGAGTGAGAATGGATTCGCCACGTACTAATGTGAAATTTATTTAGTTATGTTTGTCAAGCACAACTTAGGATCACAACTCCGTCTACCTCAGTCGATGTCTCCGGTAGCTTCGGATGACTGGCCAAGAATCCGATGACAAACCACGGTTATGGCAAAGGTAGCATTTAGCAGTTTTTATTTATCCACAGATATGATATCTCGCATGTGTGCGTATCTGTGCAAGGGTATGATTTTGAATAAGGCTCACTACACCTTTAGCAAGGAAGGATCAATTCCCGCTTCAATGCAATATAATGATAAACATTAAGAGCAAGGTTGTATAGATGATCGACATGTGTTAGTATATATTACAAGAAGTAAGGGCATAAGGCTTAATATAATGTTTAGCCTTCATAGGCAGCTATAATGTCTGCTGCATTGGTCAGCTCTGTGGCTTTGACCCAGGTGTCATGCTCAGGACCGTAGCCTGCATATCGTACTAAATAGTATTTGACACCTCTAGTGAACTTATCCGAGAGTATATGTGATATCTCAAACAGTGGTTGCCCTTCTTCGGTGATCATCTGTGGCAGAGGCAAAGGTGCTTGGATCGAGTCATTGTACAGCTCTAATATGGAAACAGGCTGTACCGGATGAATACGGATATCAAGATTTCCGAAATCTAACTCGTATGCACGTCCATGGCTAAGCACTTTGGAAATAGTGAACGGCCCAATATATGGCTGCTTAAAGTGTCTGCCTGCCTCTGTCAAACCACTCCATTGAATAAACTCGGTCCGTAAAAGAACTTTCTGCCCAACTGCAAACTGCTTAGGCATGTGAGTCTTATTGAATCTGGCTTGGCTAATTTCTGCTGCTCGGGAAATGTTGTCTACCGCGTTGGCATGAACAGCCGAGTACTGGTCAAAATGATCTCGGATAGCTCTTTGTATTGGAACAGGAGCTTCTGGCGGAATAGTGATAACCAGATCATGAGGCGAGAGTGGTTGCGCCATCGAGTCAAGATAAAATGGTGAATAACCAGTTGATGCAGAAACGGTATTGTTAATTGCAAACTCCACCAGAGGCAACTTGTCCTCCCACGAATTGGCTGAAGTATCATTGCAACAACACCTGAAAATGAAAATGCTACTAATCAGTTTGTAAACCAGAGGATGGTGAAATCATATCATGAATCAACAATTTGAAAAATACCTGAGGATGTCCTCAATGAAGGCATGGCTTCTCTCATTGGCAGCATTCGACTGTGGATGGTGTGACGATGTCATGGACAATCTCGTACCAGTAGATTTCCACAGTGTTTGCCAGAATGTAGAGGTGAATCTGGGGTCTCGATCTGAGATGATGTTCCTCGGAAGACCATGGAGCTTGAAGATATGCTGCATATATATAGAAGCAGTATGCTGAGCTGTCCAGGTCATGCTGAAGGGAATGAGATGACAACGATGAGAGAATTGGCACATTACCACAAATATACTGTCGTGCCCATTAGTGGTGATAGGCAGATCAGTGATCCAATCAAGAGATACATCAAGCCATTTTGTCTTAGGCACAGAATATCGTATGTGTGCCTGACCATAAGGCTTGTGTCGCCTCGTTTTCTGGCGCTGACAAACGGGGCACTCCCGAATGTACTTGATAGCTGCCGTTGTCATTCCTGGCCAATAATACCGGCTACGCAGAAGATGAAGCATGCGATTTTTGCCTACATGACCAGAAATAGTGGCTGAGTGGCACTCATGAAGAAGAATGTGGCGGAGCTGTGTGATCTCACCGTCATCTGTGGGGACTTTAGCTGTTGGTGGAATGTATAGCTGTCTGCCATATATGGTCTTACGATAGATCAACCCCTGAATGAGCTCGAAGCTGTAGCTGCTGACTGACTGTGATGAAGTCGATGATGTCAGCTTAGCCAAAATAGTCTGTGCAAATGTGTCACGATCATATTCGGATATAATGATGTCGTGTAGCTGATGAGCTGATGAAGAAGATATAAGAGCAATGAATGTAGGATCTGCAGATGGAATGACCTCGCTGATGTCCATATGATGAAGACAATCAGTAAGTTCAAAAAGTGCAGAGATACGCGTGAGTGCGTCTGCAACCTTATTCTTCTCGCCAGCAATGTGCTCTATACGGAAGTTGTATTCAGAGAGCTCATCCAACCACCGTGCCTGTTTGGGGCTCAGTGTGGATTTGGTCTGGAAATAAACCAGTGGCTGATGATCTGAGCGTACAATAGTCTCAGGAGCTCCCAACAAGATGTGGCGAAAGAATCGGAAGCCTTCCACAATGGCAAATAGCTCGATCTCAGGAATAGGCCAACGTCTCTGTGTATCGGATAGAGTGACGCTGTGATAGCCACATGGCTTCATACCTTTTCCTTGATCCTGGAGTAATACTTGGCCAACGAGTGTGCCTGATCCATCGACCTCCAAAATAGATGGCAGTTTCTGATCTGGGAGCTGCAATACTGGAGCGTTACAGATGGCACTTTTGAGGTTATCAAATGCCTGTTGCTGCTCAGATTCCCAGACAAATTCTGCATTATCTTTAAGGAGACGATTGAGAGGTTCGGCAACTTTGGAGAACTTTGGTATGAATCTCCTAAATTGACCAATCATGCCCAAGAATGACCGAAGGGATGATTTGCCATCTTTAGCCATACGGCGTAGAGGCTGCTTTCCAACGGTAGGACCATAAGACACTGGAGGCTGAATTGCCATGACTGCTCTGATCCTGTCTTCGATGATGGATAGGTCTGCTTCAGATATGTGATGTCCGATAAAATCTATAGATTTAACGAACAACTCCACCTTGGAAGGCCTGATGAAAAACTGGTGATCTCTGCAACGCTGGAGGAACTGTCGAACATGCTTCTCATGACTGTCAAAATCTGGACTGTATACGATAGTGTCGTCCATGAATATGACAAGGAACTGGTCGATGAAGTCGAAAAATGCCCGATTTCCTACACGAAGTGCTGTTGCAGGAGCATTGGTCCATCCGAAAGGCATAACTGTCCATTCATAAGAACCGTATCTGGTGCGAATAGCAGTTTTATGTATATCATCCGGATGAATGGGGATTTGGTGAAAGAACTGGTTGAAATCAAATCTACTGAACCATCTTGATCCCTTCAACTGCTCTAGTAGGGTGTCATGTGGTGGTAGTGGATACGTGTCCTTGACGGTGATGTTATTCAGGGCACGATAATCACAACACATCCTCCACTTTCCCCCTGGCTTAGGAGCGAAAATGATTGGGCATCCATATGGCGATGATGATGGACGAAGGATACCCAACTCGACATATTTGATGATTTGCCGTTTGAGTTCCTCCATCATGGGTGCTGGAATGGCGCGTACTGGCTGTGAAGGAGGCTTATGTCCAGGTTCGATGTCGATTCTATGATATCCACCTTCAAACCGCTCTGGCCTATGACCAGCCGGAAGATCCTCCTGGAAAACGTCTGAAAAGTCTTCTCTCACTTGATCACGTGCTTCTGTGATTTCGGGGTCTTCCATTGTGGTGTCTGAGTCTGATGCTGCAAAGACCAATTCACCATCGACCTCGGAGAGGAAAAAGAGATATGCTACGGCTTCTTCAGCCGAACCACTGGATCGAATGCGACGGAGATGTTTCCTCATAGTGGTGGCACTGACCAATTCCATTTCAGGAAGGCCATCTGAGTGTGGAGTCTGCTCAACTCTGGACAATACTGTGCGAATACTGGAGCCTGATGAATGCTTCCTAGTGATCGTCAGATTTTTGGTCTGAAAGTCAATATGTGGATTCCTCCTCTCCAACCAATCTTGACCCAGTATGACAGTGAATGGTTTCATGTCAATGATGTAGAGATCTACTGAATCCTTATACTTGCCCAGCGTGAATGTAGCATTGGGAAGATAGGATGTGCATGGTAGTTGGCTTCCTCCAGCCAATCCCACTGAAAATGATGAAGAATCTGTGGGAGGTATACCAAGCTGAGCAGCGAACTGTCTGTCGATGAAAGACGATGTGGCTCCTGGATCAACTAAAATGTGAGTATTCTGTCCATGGACTTTCCCCTTATACAGCAACAGCTTTTTCTGCGATTTCAGCTGTGCTGTCTGAGATTGCATCTGTGCGATGTTTTCTGTGGGATTATCCATCTGCTGAAACTGTAGTGTCAGTCTGGATAGGACTTCCTCTGATATACTCTCAATCTGGCCACTTGCTTCAGTGGCACTTTCTGGCTGATCTACCCTCGGGGTGCTCTCATCACCGGTACCTGCGCAGTACCCTGAGAGTTTCCCTGAGGAGCTGGAGCTGATGGAACTGGATCTGGAGTTGCAACTGCTGCATTGATGCTGTGCTGACTCTTCAGTTCCTTGACCAAGGTGTTGATCGTGTTAATGAGTTTGTTAGACCCATCTTTTGCACCCTGATTCTTCTGTAGCTGTCTCTGATTCTGAAAGGGATTCTGAGCTGGTGGCTTGCCTTTGATCTGCTTTCCATCATTGGTAGTGGTGGCCCAACAATCCTTCTCGATGTGACCTGGTCGATCACAACGATGGCAAGTCTTATTCTGATTCTGTTTCTGTGATTGTCCTTTTCCTTTTCCTTTTCCCTTGCCTTTGCCACTTTTTCCTTTGTTCCGATTCTGATTGGAGTTCTGGCTGCCACTCTGATTCCAATTCCGATTTCTGTTGGATCTGTCATATGGCTTCTGGCCACGTCCTCTGTCCTTATCCTTCTTGGCTGGACCTCCAGATGACTGCTCCTTCTGACCCCGATAGTGAAGGGTTTCTGATTGCTTTGAGTGAATGACGTAGTTCAAATCAAGCAATATCTGTGTGGTTAGTGACCACGACATATTATTCCTTTCTGTTTCTGTTAGGAATCGTAAATGAAACTGTCTGCGAAGTTCCGGATCTACGCTGTTGACGAATCTGTCCTTTATCAACACATCTTCCAGTTCAACTGCTGCCAGTGCAGCCAGTGAAGTGAATGTGCGTAGATAATCTGAAAAAGTCTGGTTTTCCTGTTTCAGTGACATTAGGTGTTTTTTAGCCACTGATCTTTTATGGGGGTTACCAAACTGTCTGAGAAAAATCCCTCTGATTCCTGCAAATGTGGCATCTGGTTGATTTGCCACGACCTGGAAATAGTGTCTGTCGTTATTCTGTATGAGAGTAAGAAACACTGTGATCAAATCCTTATCATTGACACCTGGATAAGTGAACTGGAAATATCTGTCCACTGTTTCCAACCAGACCTCTGCGTCCTGTCCTGATTTGAATTCCCTAGGTGGCATCATTTTCACCTTGGGGACCAAACTGGGTGGAGCTGGTGGAGCTGGTGCTGGTACTGTATCTGCATCTGGATCTACAAAGACCATCGGAGGACTGTCTGCTGTATACTCTGTTTCTGGTGCCTGAGGCTCATTGGCAG
>LGRX02006323.1:0-42381 GCA_001247695.2 Cymbomonas tetramitiformis
CTAGCCTCGGCATAGCCAGGCGACAGGTGAGAACCCGTATAATCCATCCACCAGAGCGGTGGCTCTAGCCTCGGCATAGCCAGGCGACAGGTGAGAACCTGTATAATCCATCCACCAGAGCAGTGGCTCTTACTAGCCTCGGCATAGCCAGGCGACAGGTGAGAACCTGTATAATCCATGCGAGAAAGACAGATCCTACTGTCCGGCTAAGCTCGCTGAAGATCAAACAGATAATCACATAAGTGGTGTCTGGCCGAGGCTTTATGCTCTCGGAAACCCAGACAGTGAAACAAGACTGGCCACCATTGTACCACCAGAGTATTAGCTACAGATACTTCACTGACAACATACGGGAAGCATCTTTAGCCAATGAGCCCATAATAATCCAAGTCAAACCTGAAGTCCGGAAGACACCACCCGTGGGTGACCGCCCAGCAAAGCAGGTACAGGATATACACCCACGAGATAATAAACAAACACCTAACATTCACTTCGGTGGAAACCGATCACTGCTAGCTGGGTGCCGGGGTCTTGACCCGGTCATCCCACTACTGGGCTAAAGCTAATCAAGCTGCCAGGATAACTGCTAGGAAACTCAGCCACTTTGAGGCTGGCCAGCAGGGCTGAGTTCAGCGGTTGGGACACAAGTACAGAAGAATCCCGAAGTGAATATATTGCAAGTTGTCCGTCTCAGATTGAGCACCACCAGACCCAAGCGGGCAAGGTGGATCCGTAGCAGAAAGCAGAGTAACAGAAGACGGCAAAGATTCCAAAAACACCGAAGAACTTAAACAAGCAAAACCCCACGGCGGTTTGAGCATTGCGGAAGGAGCAGACACAAGAACTCCATCATCTGGCGGCCAATCACGGACGTCCAGAGAACCAAGCGGCGGATCCGAAGTAAAGAGATCTCCAGTAGACCGACGGACGGTGGCTCCGGGCTCAACCAGGCCCCTGTCACCACCGCCCACGGTAACCAGAGATGCCGTAGCGCTGGCCAGCAAGGAGCAACAAAGCACAGAGGTCATCAATGCACATCGGAGAAAGCTCGGCGGACTCCGCGGACGGTACACCGGAGTCGGACTGCCACTGGCCGCTGGCAATGCTCCCCCGTCAGAGTCATGCTCAAGAGTGCCGAAGGAGCCAAAAGCCACTTGCTGCCCGCCGTCAGAGCCATTGTCAGAGCCTCGGTCACCGTCAGAGACTTCAGAGCCAATGTCAGAAGCCTCAATCCTCATGCCAGCAAACAGCGGAGCCGTCGCAGAGCCGGAGATGCCAAGCTGGAGCGACGAGACAGAGGCAGACAAGCCAAGAGGGTCAGGGATAACCACCGGCGGGTCATGAGCCGGAGGCACACCACCAGCCACGAGTGCAGAGGGATGCCGAACCGCAGGTGGTGGCGGAATCGAACCCCGTGCACCCGAGTGGAATGTGGCCAGACCAAACTGAGCCATGCCGTCATCGTCAGCTGCCGCATCCTGAGCGGAAGCCGCCGCATCCTGAAAGTGCCGCAGAGATGTGGGCTCAGCCGTCACAAAAGAATGTGCCGACAGCTCGCACACCTCTGGGCGACCCTCCATCGTGCAGAGCGACTCGAAGGCATGTTCATCCCCAGCGTCATAGAACCGCTGGAAACGAACAGCCAGGCAGTCAGTCTCATAGTCCTCAACAGCACCACAATAGTGGGCAGACTGAGGACCGCCGTTGGGGCATTCAGCATGCCAGTGCTTCAAACCACTTTGTGCACACTCCGCATTTCTGCAGTGAGGCACGAAGGCACCACTCTTCTTGTCAAACGAGACAGGAGGAGCGGTGCCAAGTGGCTTAACACCAGCACGATGATGCTTAGCAGCAGAGCGGGTAAGGTGCTTGCCCGCAGGCGGTGACCCTTCCCGCTTCTGCCGCTTCAGGTCACGAATGTCCTGCTGCATGCGCTCCAGCTGCTTCTGCAGACTGGACAACGCCGCAGCCAGGTCAGACGCGCCATCGCCGAATGACAAAGCAGAAACAGGGGTGTCAGAGACTTTCAGGCCGTGGCGGAACTGCTCCCGCACACGAGCCTGAATAGTCAAAAGAGACACGCCCTGCCGCTGGTCAGCCCGAGCCAAGGAATTAGCCAAATCACGGTACAAAGCCGAATTGCCGAGAGCCTTGAGAAATTGCCGCTTCACCGCGTCCTCTGGCAAGTTGTGGGAACGCTGGACGTCCCGCAACAGGCCATTGAACTCACGGATGCCACGGTCAGGATCTCCGCTGCTGGGGATGCGAACCGCCAGCAGCGACTCAAAAGAGTCAAAGGGCTCTGAACGTTCCTGGAGCATGCGTACCACCTCAAGGGCAGCACGCTTGCCATCTCCAGGAACGTCAGACCCAGAGGCCTCAAGTCAATCACGAGCAGGCGAGCCAGGCCGAGCCAGAAAAGTCAGAGCCGAAAGCAGCAACTCATTGGCCTCATGCCTAGCCTCAACAGTCATGTTGGCCAAGTCAAACAGGGGAGCAAATGCCTGTGACTGGAGTAGAAACTGTGCGCGAAGCTCATGCATGATTTGTGAAAAAATGTCAACTGCGTCGGTCTCTGTTCCAGCGAAGCGGTCCGATTTGTCTCCGAGAATTTTCGTGGCAACGATTTTAGCCACTTTCCTGTCGAAATTGTCTCGCGCAAGCTGCTGACACTTCTCAAGAATCTCTCTCGCAGCTGCGGTGGTCGGAGCTGGCAGCTGCGGTGTGTGTGGTGTCGCAGAGTGCTGCGCGCCCACATCATCGAAAATCGTCTCTAATCTACGGACGCGAGACCGCGTCATTCTATTTGCTGTAGTAACCATGATGGAGAGACAACGGAAGGTCGAGCTAAGCAAGGGTGGTGGTATAAGATCGCCACAGCGGCCAGATAACCCGTAGAAGCCTCAGCAGAATAGATCAAAAATCACGGGTCGTGAGCGGAAGCATGAGAGCGGCCAAAATCGGCAACGTGTGGAGCGACCTCGCCAGGGCCAGTGGCGCACGAAGCAAATTAACTCTCGTTGCGACGATACTGCTGTAAAAAAAATAATCCGTCACCAATTGCTGATCTCCTGCGCAGCGAAGGCGAGCACAACGCGTGCCGCCATCACTGCCAAGCTAAAAGGCCATACTGCGAGAATAATACACCACCGCCCAAGTGGGCGCTCAACCCCTCCTACGTCCTACTTAGCCGAACATGGCAACAGCAAGGCGCTGTGCCATCAGAACCACCGGAAAGCCGGTGCGGGCCATAACCTGCGAGAAAGACAGATCCTACTGTCCGGCTAAGCTCGCTGAAGATCAAACAGATAATCACATAACTAGTGTCTGGCCGAGGCTTTATGCTCTCGGAAACCCAGACAGTGAAACAAGACTGTACTACTGCATTGTACTACTGTACAGTACAGTGCTAGGATGTCACGGACACGATACGGAAGCAGGGTCAGGCTAGGGGCTAGTCAGAGCCCATAATAACTAAGCCTAAACCCGAAGTCCAGCAATCCATCCACCAGAGCAGTGGCTCTAGCCTCGGCATAGCCAGGCGACAGGTGAGAACCTGCATAATCCATCCACCAGAGCGGTGGCTCTAGCCTCGGCATAGCCAGGCGACAGGTGAGAACCTGGATAATCCATCCAACGGAGCGGTGGCTCTAGCCTCGGCATAGCCAGGCGGCAGTTGGAGATCTGGATAAAAGCTCTGCGCATCCCGAGGAGGCGGTAGGGGTTTAAAACCTTTACTCCGGGCCGGCATCCCGAGAACTGTCAGGTAATTGGCAAACCTATTGTCATCACCTGTAAGTGTACCGTGTTGGAAGGTTTGAAACCTTGAGCGTGGTAATGGATGTGAGATCTCGAGCCTTGGGGGAGCCTGGTAGTGCAGATGGCAGACCGGTGAGAGGCCGACCCTTGTGCTTAAGAGGTTGATCTCCTTATTGCGGTGTGTCTTGGGAAGTGTAATGTCATCCCGGACAACAGGCGGCTGAGACCTGTATAATCATCCTGAGCAACAGTAGAAGATCTGTATAAAAACTTTACTGGTCCGACGTGGTCAGCGTGGACGTGACCTTCCCTAAGGGGGGGGGAGTTGTGCTAGGAGGCAAGCACAAGAGCAAGAAAAACGGCTAAGTACAAAACGCAAGAGTACTCGGTACGGAGTACAGTAGGACCGATCAGAATGATGTTGATGTGAGGTGCCTAGCCTGTTGTACGGAGTACTCAGTACAGTTGAGTTATGGAAAGAGTTCCTGAATGTATAAGAACTCTAAGTGTAACCAGTTTCGGGGATGAGAACTGAACTGAGAATTGTAACATAAAAAGTAAAGAGCCGTAACTGCTGTATATTGTGTATTGAAAGCATGCACTTGAAAGCAAAAGCATAACTAGAAGGATTTACGAAACCGAAGTCCGATAGTTGACCAATCGTAATCATACCTCGTGCGGTCGTTTAATAAGTGTAGATAGAATAAGTCCGAAACCGTAAAGAAGAGAAAAGCAAGAGTGGAGACTCCTACAGATATGAATTTCACCTGATTTGTCTGATAATATAATTAATTGGAGAAATTATCCGCCTCATCCGATCTGGTTATGATTTCTGATTATCCGTCTGATGTCTGATCGCTATCTAGTTCATCTGATTGCCGGCATTGTTTCGCACACTGTCCAGATATGCCATTCCGGGGTATATAACTATTTTCTCAGATTGTCGGTTGGAATCGCGCTGATACTCTCGTACACATCTTAGCGCCATATGGCTATGGGATGTAGAGCCCTTCTTTCAAAACGGCTCTCCGGAATTTTTGATCGTTTGACGATGTCGTGATAGAATGCATCTCTCGTGTTGATCTCCAACGTGACTCTTGTGTGTTGTGAGCTTGCATCCGGTATGGCGCAAGTCGGTCTGCATGCGCATCTGGTCATAGTAGGCGCCAGCATCCCTGTCAATCTCAGGTGAACACATGTGCACCGAGTAGTCTGGCACCGTACTTCGCAAAGTTGGTTGGGTGATGGTGCCCATCAGTGTGACAATGGATGATGCACACATGTTGAGGACTTTTACCAGGAAGATGGCAAGTGGGGCCGTGAGGATGGTCCCTAGTTCCCAACTTGACGGTCCTTGCAATATGACAATAAACGATGGTGTTGTCATTGGAGTCCGCAGCGTCGGCGTCTTCCGTGTACAAACAGAGGTTGTGACAAGGGGAGCGGGCGCAAAGTTGAACGCATGAACGATGAGGAATGTCAGCCTCGTGGCACAGGCTAACACACTTTTGCAGACGGCTTATGGCCAACCATAAGATTATTTCTTAGTGAAAACAAGATACAATACACACAAAGTAGGGACCGTATTAATGAGAACAATTATATGCAACCGGCAGGGGCTAATGTCAATTAAATACGCGCAATTTGCATTATCACATACATATATGAATTCCCTGTAGGGATATCACACATCGTCTGCAAGTACTTCACAGAGTGAAACTCTAGGGCAAAATTGAAGGTTCTCCCTGTAGGGTTCGCTTGCTGTCGTACACCGTGGTAACATTAACATTATGTGACTAACACTCAACCCCATCTTCGACGTGGAGGTTGTTTAATACCTTCACTCGTTTTAACTCCCCTAAATTGCCAAGTTCTCTCTTAGGTCCTCTCTTAGGGAATAGGTGAAGCAATCAAGTGACACATATCACCGGCATTTCAGTGTAGAAAATGAATGCCAACAGGAGCCCCCTTCATGTGAGTTATGGACCAGAGTCAGGCAAGAGGCATTGAACGAGAAACACCCATTACCACGGGCAAGGAAAACGGTGAAGTATTATGATACAATTCTAATATGCTTAGATAAATGTGGTAACATTATACACTTCTAGAATGCTCAAGAAGTACAATTTTCTATTCTACGTCTACAATCCTAGTGCTACAAGTACTGGTTGGCATCCCTTCACTCGTAACCTACTCCTTTTTCTGCTGGTGTTCATTAACGAAGCAACCGATGAGGATTACAATAGAAATAGCGCTCATAATAGCTGCGCCGGTCTTCAACCCGTCGTCAACTGGCTGATACGCTGTAACCACCCAGTACACACCCACACAGTCAGAACACGAGGGACGCGATGATCATGAAACGAGAACGGCACGGAAGAGAAGCACTTCCTATGACATCTATCGAAATTCGTGGGTGGTTGGCTCACGATCGATCTCAAAGTATCCGGTTGAACCAAGAGTCGTTCCATACGATAGGTAGTCTCCATCATTATTCTTCGTGAAGACAGTCACGTAGTACGTGGCGCCAGGCTGGGCATCATCGAACTCGTACTCCAGTGAGCCTCCTTCCGCCGTAAATTCGATGTCATCTTTGAGAGACTTCTTGCATTGCTTATCCTTCTGCTATTCCCAAACAAACAAAGTACTTGTTACAACGCTGATATTTCGCGGATACAAAACAGAAAGTGCAGGGAACCTCCAGAGGCGGCAGAACACACCTTGATTTCGTCCTTATGCTTCCTCCACGGACGTTCCTCAATACTTTTGTCACTGAAGCAAAGCTTCACCTGGTAGTACTTGTAGCCTTTCGATGTCTGGCACTCCGAATCACAGGCTGTTGTGTTGAGGGAAAAGTTTACAGTCAGCTTACCACCTTCTGCTTTGACTTGCTGCAAGGACAGAACAACGTAGTGGTCTGAATAGACTGAATAGAATAAACCGTCGAAGATTGAATCAGCAAAAACATCCAGCTCACCGTAAGACACTGCGCGCCCCTTGCCTCGTCGAAGCAATGAGCCGTCTCCGTGGTGACGAGGACATTGGTCGGTATATCATCATATTCTATGTTACACTGCACAAAGCTAACACCAACCAAAGCTACAAGCAGAAAATTATAGGTATTAAAGGACACCATTGTATGTCTCTTGGTTATACGAATATGTTTTGGAAGTGTTATATGTCTTGCGATGGTATAACTCGAATTCACTTTACATGCAAAATTGTCTACAATTCTTTGGTTTTACATATGCTTTATTCCCTGATTCACCGCGCTCATCCCCTTGGAAGCTGGCGAGAGTCAGAGAGGACAGCTGAACCCTCGTCTGTCTCTGCATCGGATCGTTGAATTTGGGCCAAACCGAAAGGCTTGGGCGCTTGGCCCAAGGCAAGGGTGCAGGCAGGGCTAGACAATCGAATGAGGGCAGAATCGAAGGGGCGCGGGCGGGGCGTTCGATTATATATCCCACTATCAAGAGACCATCGAGGTTCAAGCAGCCATCATCGATCATGCATCAAGGCCAAAGAAATTTCCCTTGGCAGACATACGCATATAAATCGACATATGACATACGATAGGCTCTAGTCGAAATAGTGGATACTGCATACTCGATAGTGTGAATAAAAGAGTCAGAGAAAGCTAGATACGCAAGACGAAGCACTGTCGCGCACATGATCCTACAGTCAGATGGCCTACTGTAGTGGAGATCTCTTTTTGAGATCGATCCGCCTAGTAAAATTATAAACTTTAAAAAGCTAAAAGGCAAAAAGGGAAAAGGAATTTATATACTCATACTTAAACTGCACTCAAAACTGAAGGGTTGCAGTTGCGTTGTCAGCATGTCGATGTGTCACAACAGAGAGGTTCGTTCCTTCCGTCTCAGAGATAGATCCGGACTGCCAGGAAGAATGCATTTCTATGATTACCAATAAAAATAGATCCGGACTGCCATACAGAGTTTATACAGACTTGAGCTCGATGAGTTGAGAGCAGAGAGGTGTCACATCGCGATCGACTCATGCGCCATCGCCAGCGCCATCGGTGATCTGGTGGATACAGTGACACTGTACCTACCGAGGTATGGGAAATGGGACGTGCCACATCAACATGACACCTCGTGCCGGCTGCGGCTGCGACTCGCGAGCCGGTCAACTGCAAGTGCAAGTCTGACTCTCGGCTGCCCTGCCCTGGGGACCCCTGCCCTAGTCTGCCCGGAATCGCGACCGCAAATCTCGATGCCCGCACCCCGACTCCCTGACGTGAGACCTCTGCTCTCACTCTCCTCTCGCGTCGGGCTGTGGTGCCTCGACAGTCGACACACGTGGCCTCTTGAAGAGACATTTCAGTTTTCACAATCGATCACACTCGATTGCGACTTCTTGAATGAAATCCGCCCCGCTTGTCTAACTGGCACTCGCTATTATAAAGGTGTGAGCAGACGTTGAAGGATTAGCCTTCACCATTTCCAAGTGCAACTGCATACAAACTTTCTTTAAGGTTTGGTGACATACAAGGAGTTTCTCTACAGCTACAACTTATATCACCTAGCGTCTGTTATCAGTAGACATGGCTGACCAAGGTGTAAGCCCCTTTGGGAACGGGAATGACAAACTTCGTATCGGAGAGAGTATGAAGGTATTTGAAGCTCTTCTCATAGACAGTTTATCGCGCACCAATAATTTACTCTCGATGTCCAGGTCTTCAAGCACGGTTGTGTTCATTTGAGTTGCGTGACCGTGTGGTGCAGGGAGTGAGCGCGAATGCACCCGTGTTCTCTGCTGGCCAGGAAGGCGCTGGAGGCTTGCCAATAGGTACCCTTCAATTGCTCTCACTTATCATTGTAATAGTGCGTGCTTGTCTGGATGGCCTGCGTATCGCCGGCGCTCGTATGCTTGCCCTCGCCCCCTGCGTGTTCAACCGTGGGCTTACCCTCGGCGAGGGTGTGTTCACCAGTTTCGGAGAACACTTCTTTCGATCTTCCGGTGGACTCTGAGAACAAGGCGAAGACAATCAAACTAAATAGCATTGCGAAGCCTCACATGCGCGCGTTTCATTTGTCGTGGTTCTCCTTCTTCATCTCTTTCATTTCAACCTTTGCTGCGGCCCCTATGATACCGGTCCTCCGTGACGACGTCGACCTTACTATTGTGGATCTTGGGAACGCCGGCGTAGCTGCTGTGTCTGGCACCATCCTAGCACGCGTTATTATGGGATACGTTTGCGACGCCTTTGGCCCTCGTTACGGTCATGGCGTGCTTATGTTGGGGACAGCCCCCGCTGTGTTTGCTATGGCGATAGTTGGGGACGCCGCCGGGTTTATTGTCTGCCGTTTGGTCATCGGTTTCAGCTTGGCAACCTTCGTAGCCACTCAGTATTGGACGTCTGTCATGTTCAATCCTAAGGTGGGTGGCACCCCGAGTACCTTCGCGCCCATTTAGCTGCCAATAGTTGCCACTTGTGTCTTCAGAAATGTAACACAGGTTAGGTTTTTCTTACGCTAGACGAGCACGACCTGCACTTTGGCTTCTCACGTCCCTGATCTGCTATTTCTTTCAGATCGTCGGTCTCGCCAACGCCACCACCGCTGGTTGGGGTAACCTCGGAGGCGGCGTCACCCAGTTCTTGATGCCCGTCATCTACGCTGGCATGCTTACTCATGGCTCACCCTTCTTGGCATGGCGCCTGGCCTTCTTCGTGCCTGGTTGTTGCCACATCTTGGTAAGCACGCGCCCCGTACTGAGTTCATATATTGATGCCAGTACATTTGCTTCAGCAGCATTCGCTTCTATCACTTGCTTTCGGTTCAACATGGCCTTTGATGTTGTGTAGCCGTCTGTACCTGGTTTGTTAGGGAGTCGGTACTAGTACGGTACACACATTGTACTTCGGATTCCTTTTAGTCTCTACCACACTTTTCTGGACCCGTGTCTTGACAAACCAATGAAGCTCACAGGCCATTGGTTGGATGGATGGTCGTGCAGGTTGGCGTGCTCTGTCTCCTGTTTGCCCAAGATTTGCCTGATGGGCAATTCAAGGACCTGGAGAAGAAGGGTGATCTGCAAACTACTTCCGCCGCCACGTTGTTCGCCATGGGCATGAGCAACTACCGCATGTGGTGTATGACAATTTCATATGCCTTCTGTTTTGGGATTGAGCTCACCATGAACAACATCGTCACAGCATATTTCTTTGATCAGTTTGGACTTCCACTCGCTACTGCTGGGGTGATCGGTTCCCTTTACGGTACACACTCGGCACCTCTTTCACATTGTTTCCCAACTTCCAGGCCATCTTTCTGTTAGCCCCTGCCCAAAGTTTTTGAGTCTTTATCAAGGACGGTGCCCGTCCACTTCAGCACAGTGCCCTCCACTTTACCTGCTGAGCAGCCTTGCCTGTCGCCACAGGTATGATGAATCTCTTTGCGCGATCTCTGGGCGGCGTGGCTTCGGACTGGGCTGCGTATAAGTTCGGCATGCGTGGCCGCTTGTGGTCTCTCTGGCTCCTGCAGACCGCTGAGGGCTTCATCTGTGTGGTCATGGGTCGCGTCTACGATAGCCTCGGCATGACTATCTTTTTCATGGTGGTCTTCTCGCTTTTCGTGCAGATGTCTGAGGGTGCTTCCTTTGGAATTGTGCCTTTCTTGTCCAAGCGCACCCTGGGCGTGTGCTCTGGGTTCATCGGAGCTGGTGGCAATGCAGGCGGGGCCATCATGATGGCAGCGTTCTTCAAAAGCGAAAAGTATGAGACGTATGATGGCATCTCTCTGATGGGAGTTTGCATTATCGCTTGTACCTTGGTGGTGGTCACTATTCACTTCCCCCAGTGGGGCTCTATGCTTTTCCCTGCCAACGAGCATGTCACTGAGCAGGACTACTACCTTGCGGAGTACACCGAGGAGGAGAAGGTGGCTGGTGTTGCTAATTCCGCTATGAAGTTTGCAGAGGAGTCGAAGGGTGAGCGGGGACAGTCTCGCTTGGCACTCACTGACGGGACTCCCACTGACGTTCAGTTGTAAGCATATTATCACACGAAAATGTGATTTCTAGTTTAGCTAATAGATACTAGTCTTGAAAACCAAGAGGAGATTTTGCCACAACTGCTATTCAGTTTGTCATTTCTCTTGTAACATAGAATGAATTGAATTTTTAATAATACTTGGGAATAAAATCCGAGTGGATATGCATCAGAAATGGTTGCATGCGAGTTAAACTAGCTTGACAGTTCATTCCCCAGGTGGAGGGAGTAAAAGCAGCAACTTGCCCATGGCGTGTTACAGGATGTTTGCCAGTGAAACCTTGTCACATACACTTCATTCCACTTACTTATCTATGACGAAAATACCACTACGTTCCATGCAAGCTAATATTGAAATGGCTTGTAAGCAAGTCATAGGAAACACTAATGAAGGTAGTAACATATACCATAGTCATATATGTGCACGATCCGTGTGTTCAGAGGGTGTATTTTCGAAACTTATGCTCGGAATCATGAAAACGTGCTCCATCGTAATATATGTCATTAGCAGGACTATTAAAAAACTTCGGAAAGGTCCTTGGTATAATTGGGTGCCGTGTTTTCCACCCCACGCGTTTTGTGTTTTCCACCCCACGCGTGTAATTGTGCCCACACGACGTGGGGTATTATTGCATTCTGTCATATCGCATCGGCGATCAATCATTCCGATATCTTGAAATCTTCTGATGCCTATGCCTTCTCGCTTCTGCAATAATTATACTGGTATGTCGCTTCTTGCAACCGTATATCGTTTCGACAATTTCCATATTCAACTGTAATATGCAATTTTAACCGAAGGTGGAATGCTTTCTCCCCAGCAGTGTTGCTGTCCAGCAAAGTGAAGAATTGTAAGATCACGTATTAATCTAAGCAACCTATTTATATACTTCGAAGTATATTACTATATCACATATTCCTACTGAGTATGTGGTTACCCGTTTTGCGTAGAATGATAACATGGGTCGCAACTATTGAAGGCTTCAAAATCGTGAAATTGCGCGCGCTATACCCAACGGAACGCGTCAGTCCACCATGAGATGTGCGGTTGACTGTTCTTTCTGAGCAATTTATTTTCGAAAGCTAACACACATAAAATGTTATTTCGGCTAACGCGTCTCTCCTCCGATGCGTATGTTCGCTTGCAGACGTTCGTGCGGGTGAGGGAAGAAACTCTAGCGGAAACGTGGACGCAGTTAACATCCGCGTTTCCGCTAGAGGTGACAGTGCACTGGGGAGCGCCTATTCGACCCCCGCTGGGTACATTTCATACATGCTCGGTCGGTTTTGGACATGTCATCTCTCGTTTCGTTTCGTTTCGTTTCGTTTCGTTTCGTTTCGTTTCGTTTCGTTTCGTTTCGTTTCGTTTCTGTACAAGACGCACGTGATACACCTGAGTTCTCCTCGAGGAGGAGGAATGCGAATGCTGACTGGTCTGCGTCTCGCTCAGGCGACTGCGGCTGTCGCGAACTCATCTGCTGGACTGTCGCTGACTCGCTCGCTGTGCGACTCGGTCAGATCGGACATCGGTCAGATCCTGAAAAATGATTTTATAAAATGGTAGCGTGTCACTGTCCCATTTTACGGCTGTTCAGCTTAGAAAGGCATAAAAGGAAAGGCAAAGGGTTTAGGCTAGCAGCAGTTGCATATAGTTTAGGGGCATGTGAAAAATATCATCGTTCGAATATATTTTTCATGTGCTTCTAAACTCGCATATACACTGAACGCACTGACGGAGAGAGCAATTGGCAAGCATCCTATGCTGAAACTATGCTATACTGAAACTGTCCTTTAGAAACCGTCCAGCATCCTGATCCCTTGACGGATCTTGGCTACTATCCAAATTCAAGGTCCTACCACAAGGACCTAGGTGCAAGTGGCATTTCCTCGCGGCCACGTACCCAAATTGGTCAAATGTGGGCTAACACATCATATTTATGAGTCAAACAAATTTTCAAAAATGTGGGTTGATGCCGAGAGTGACCTTTGGGGTGCTTAAAAAGGGCACGCTTTGTGGGGGTGTTTTCGCAGATTTCGGCGAAAATAACTTGGTTCTACCATAAGGACCTAGCCATTTGCCAGCCCTAGGGCCTATTGGATGGCCTCCCGATGACCGGCATGCTAATATACTTTGAGTTAATGACCAAATTCAAACATTTTATATGATGGCCCAACCTTTGGACGCATCGGCGACTCGATTTCATCATGGCGATTGTCCCTCTCCGACGAAATCGGCATTTTGCCGGTTTGCTTGCTTAAAAATTGCAAACTTGTCCACGCGGCATAGTGTGTGGCGATCACAAAACTGACTATATGAGCGGTGGTAGGCTTTTGAAAATTCAACCATATATATCTACTTGAAGTATCCGCACGTTATCCGATCTCCATCGCGGTATTCATCGATATGTTTGCTCTTGGCGCTCATGGGAACATGACGCCTTACCACTCCACATGTGCGATATTAGGTGAACCCAAACCCAAACTTCAAAATGACACATCTTCTACACTACTGCGTTCTACGTGACCTGTGACCTAATATATATTCGATGTGTCCGAACCTAAACCCTAAACCCTAAACCATTAAACCCTAATGCGACCCATATTTATCACATAATGATCGATGCGATCGATGCGCGCGATCGATCGACGCGATCGACGCGATTTTTGAAGAGGGGGTGACGGCGTTTCACTGCCGGGGGTCCTCCTCTTCGGATTCCGCAGAGGACGTCTCCGCAGGAGACGCTGCGGACGCCTCCCCGGCTTGAAAAGCCTCCAGGGCTTCAGCCTCATCCTCTAATTCCTCCATGTCTGCTTCCAATGCTGCTACCTGAGCCTCGTTCTTAACTCTCCGTTGGGCCAGTCGGTTGGGGGCATCCGCCACCCACTGACGCTTGCGCTCCTCATGCGGACAGTCTCTCCACAGGTGGTTTTCCGCGCCACAGACGAAGCACTTTCGGGGGGGCCGAGTTAGACTCGAGGCTCCAGTGACAGCGTCCTGAGCGCGGAGGTCTGCAGAGTGGGGCTCCTCTCCTTCATCCTCTGATTCCTGAACTGCGTTCAGACGGGCCGGCGTCCTTCGTTGAGAAGTATTCCACGAACGGCGCCTGTTGCCCGAAGTTTGGACGGGGGAATGGGGAAGGCGCTGCTGGCAGGCGGGAGAGCTCGCTTTTCTCCAGTTTAGCGGCGACTGTGATCACGTGCTGAAGAGCTGTGGATCCAGGGTGGCGAGCTTCCCAGAGGTGAGGCTGGATGATGTCCAGTCCATCCTCTGTCAGTCTGTCCATTACTGCCTGTTTAAGATGCAAACCTGACCAGTACTGGTACATACAGCATCTGGTTGACAGGAATGGATGGACATCCTTTCACTGATCCTGCTAGGAGCTCCGTGACATCCCACCATCCGGTGAGGCGGGTGCAGAAGAGACGCGCTTACTCCTCGCGACGCTGAGTCATCCGGCTGACCATTCCCGCGAGGCCCATTAAGGCAGTTTCATCAAGGACGCTGCGGGCCACATCTGCTAGAAAGGGGGGAAGCGCGTGATAGCGGGAGGCCCAGGCCTCCTCGTCCTTCATGAGACCTCCCTGACGCAAAAAGGTCAGGGAGCGCTTCTGCAGGCGCTGGATTGCCACCTCTTTCAGAAGTTCGGGCATAGTCAGGATGGTAGCCCCTAGTTTGTAGGAACTGGGGCGATGGAGAGCAAAGCTGACTATTCCCCGCTGCACTAAATAAGTGAGTGCCTCGGTAAAAGCTGGCAGAGCGGAGATGTCTTCTTGCGCTGAGAGTAGAGTTTCCTGAGCAGGATACCACGGGAGTTCCTTCACCAGTTTGATGCAGTCGCTCACCGTTTTTGACTCGGTGTGGACTGTCCTGGCATCGACTTCTCCCATTAGGTCAGCCCATCCGGGTCGCTGACTCATGTTCGGGATAGTCATCATTCCTGGGGGGTGCTCTTTATCCAACTCTGAGGGTCCTGCGAACCTGACCTCTTGTGAAGGCTTGGATGCAGGTTCAGAGTCCTTGCGAGCCGACGCTGGGGCTTGCTCCTTGGACAGGGAACGGAAGATATATTCCTCCGAGCCTGAGAGGGCGGCCCATACCATGCGGCCGAACTCTTCGTATTCCTCCATCTCAGATTCCAGCGTGGTGGGAGGAATGTTAGCCCACACATAAGCAGGGTAGCGACGGTGTCTGGGCCCTACGCGACTTTCCGCGGTGCGGCGCGCGCTCTCCGCTTGGTCCTTTTTGACGCAGAGCGCGAACGCTTCTCCTTGATCCAGACCTTCCAGCCGCAGTGGGGTGCGTACGGGTCCTTGCGCTGCGAGGTCTCGAATGTCCAGTCCGATGTGACTCAGGGTCGCCCAAACTCGCTCTAGGACATTGTCCTCTTTTCCAGGAGACGAACTGGTGGGAAGGCGATACTTGGGCGGACTGGTGCTACCGGGACTGGTTGTAATGATCCCGGAGCGCGTGAGCCATAGCGTATCTCCTTCCAGAGTCCACACAATGACATCTAGTCGCGACTCGCTATCCGCCAGATCCGAGGCTGGAGGCGATGGTGGAGGAGATGTCTTGGAACCGGAGGAAGAGGACGACGGCGGACCGGGGACTGAGGCGGCAGGTTCCAGGGGGCCGGGAAGGGCCAGTGCGGGTTGAGACCCGACATTGGAAACTGACCCGTCCGTGGTGGGGGCTCCAGACGCAATGGATTGCGATTGCAGGGAGGCGAGACTCAGTAAAGAGAGTTTGCGCACTTCCTCCTGCAGTGCGGAGAGGATGTCTGAGGTTGACTGGGAACTCGTTATGGTTCCTGCTGGCGGCTGAGTTCCAGAGTCGCCTAGAGTGAGGAGCGGAGGAGCTTCCCTCGGTGCGGAGGTGTGGTCCGAGCTGTCATCCTGTGAGCGGAATGTCACAGGGATAAATGTGGACTGACTCGTTTGTGATATGCGCTGACGCCGTCGAGCGGCTCGCGATAGGCGCGGAGGAGCCAGCCATGTCCATTACCCGGAGGTACACAGGGATGTACCTAAGAGCTCCATGGTACATCCCGGTGTACCTAAGCATATCGCCTATTTCGACGTCGATATCGGTCCGTTTCAAGCACTATATCGACCACCCGATTACCAACTCGGTCAGGGACATGGGAAACTATCGCACGCCCTCATACGATCCGATATATATATCATATTGTTCGAGGGAAGTTGCATCAATCCGCTTTTAAAAAAAAACATTTGAAAATTTGGAAAAAACATTTTCATGTGTGTTAAATGACTGATCTAATGAAGCCGCAATTTTTCGATTGAGTGCATATCCCTCCTGTCATAAATGCTTTAAGAGGGGTAGAAAAGCATCATTACTTAATATATATGCTTACGTATGCCAACGATGGCGTAATGATAAAAATAAAGGGATGTACCTAAGGGATGTACCTAAATATTTTCGAATTTCATAATTTTCGAATTTCTGAAACTCGCCAAGCATCACGACAGCGTTCTTTGCGACAGTTTGACCCATTCTGGCATTCTTCCGAGTTACGGTACTGACCAGGCACGACACTGAGGGTTGAGGCAACCTTGCTGACCATCCGGGAGAAGCAGTGCAAGACAGGGTCAAGTCACAGACGAAACTCAGCACACCATTTATGAGTGAGATTATCCTTACAGTGATTGCTACTTAGAGCGAAGCACTGAAAGGTGAAGCCAGGGACGGATTTATCCGTACTGGTAAGCTTGGAAGTGTGGAGTGAAAAGAGCCTTCACACCGGCATCTCCTCACCACCGGGAAAGTAGCAACGGAGTCCAGCACCGACCGTCAGAAACAGCAAAGGGCAGAGAGGCGTACCCAGAGAGCGGTACGGGTGAGCCAGCACTTCACAGAGCTGGAAGAAGAGGAAGGGGCTACCAGAGGCCAGCCTGAGGTCCAAGCACCAGTACAACCTCAGGTCCAAGCACCAGTACAACCTCAGGTCCAAGCACCAGTACAACCTCAGGTCCAAGCCCAACAGCCGTTGGTGATATTCGAGGAAGAAATGGAGTACACTGACTCCACGCGCCTCGCCCTTGGTACGCTGCCCATTTATACGGGCACCAAGGAGGAAGACCGTCCCAAGTTTCTGAGGGAGTTCGCCAACATGTGCGAGAATTTTGTGCGACAGCACAACGCCAATATCAGGAGGAAGCTCAGGTCCGTGGCTGGCACGCTCACCGAAGCGCAGATCAAGGCCCTGAGAGAGACACCTCCTGACTGGGAAACACTGTGGGATATCATCCCCGCATGTCTGACTGGCGAGAATTCGCAAACCCTCAGCTGGTGGCGTGAGAATTATGAGAAAGGGGGTGTAGTGGCCTCCAACATGGACAGAATCCTCAAGGACACTAGTGAACATGGCCCGCTTGAGGGTTCCATCCCATGTGCTAGGCCCCCCTTCAATGAAATGAATGCTGGTACCACGTGGGCGATAGCGAGGCCAGCGACGAACCAAGACGCCCAAGGGGAGGTTTCCAACGACTATCTGACTGATGGGACTTCGCTGAAAGTCTTGACGGGACATGATGGCACCCGTGACATGCAGTACTTCTACGCACTCAGGGGTTTTATCGCTGCCCTTGACAAGAAGTTCATGATGAAGGGAACGCAAGAGAAAGTTGATCTGTTGACCCAGAAGCCGCAAGAGTTGGGGCAGGATGGGCTAACATACATGAAGATGTGTCAACGCAGGGAGATGCAGCTCAACACTGGGAAAGTGCTCAGCGACGAGGAGCTGTGCACCTTCATCGAGGACTGCGTAGAGAACCTGCGCATCAAGTGCCAAACTGTATCAGGCGGGATATATATATATTATATAACTATCATCTTCTGATTCAATGATGTGCAATTAAGCATGGTATTAGGTTATATGTTATATATATAGTTAAGTATTCCGCCCTTACTCGAAAATGTAAACGCTAAGCAATAGTCAACTTATAGTCATTGGGATGTAGTTTCCCATCCGAGTTTACGCTTTATTAGTGACGGTGGGTTTAACGTTCTACAGATTTCAACGTTACTTGTGGATGCAGTGGTCCTATCAAAAGCAATCCATCAGAAATCACCATATCGGTATCATCACACATTATTCCTGAATCTATATAAGTTATAAATAACTTCTCGGATATGTGTGTATATCTCATAAGACCCCCTTCGAGGAAGAGTGAACTATTAGGCAGTTGTTAAGTGCCTTGAATATATTACATTAGGCAGCATGCAACCTTATAGGAAGCAGCCTTACAGTCCTGGGGATGTTGCCCGAAAATATTAGTCATGGTTGTGCTGATTTCAGCATGACTACAATGCCAAATACAGTGTGTTTCGCTAATATTTTGTGGCATTTCAGGCTGTGTGGGTTACAGTGACCCTAATCGCCTGTAGTGATTTTAGGGTGTTACTAGGTATTAGTAACACGTATATATATCAAAAATGAGTAGTATGCATTTTTCTTTGAAGGAAAGAAGCAGCATCGTACTCAGTATGTCACTGTTCATTATGTGAACTCTGGGATGTGTGTTACACCCCTATGTGTTACACACAAGATTCTTAGGGTGTTACATGAGATGTGAAATGTGGCATTATTTTTCCTGGGTACCTTAATAGGTATAAAATGGGATTCCGCGAAAAAATTGGACTCAAATTTTATTTTTGAAATCTTCCGCACAGCATTTTCACCCATTTTTGCCATTTTGGGCTGATATATATATATAAGTCTCAGTGTATACTGTGATGTATACACCTTTCACAACTCTGTAAGATATCTCACTTCACACATGAAATCGAAATTGATATTTTTCATGGTGTTTCTGTGAAGATATGTGCATGGTCATTATTTGGGGTTTTACTGATTGAAACCCATGACCTAAATATATAGACTTATCAATAGTGACTTGCAGACACTAAGTGATAATTTGTCAGATGGTTTATTATTTACTTAGGACTGTCAACTCCTTGGATAACCTTCAGCGAGTAGCTTCAGGCGAGACTTACTCCTCGGTTCGGTCGCCTGTCCTTGGCTGTTGATCGCGTTGCCTACCCACGAATGGGTCTGCTGGAGGTCTGCTTTTTATCTTTGGATCTATGACAGTCCTCTGGATGGTAGTACCATCCAGATACTAAGTAATCAGAGCAATGCTCATAGTAATCTCTATCAGCTATTTGTCAGATATCAAAGTGAATTCTGAATATACTGATTGAGACATGCATCGAAGTGTGATCAATTTTCTGATTCAACTGTCAAAATGCATAAGTGGAAGATGGTGTTGCTCCAGCGATATATGAGAGTGCATGGACTGTGCTCAACAGTGACCAGCTGTTTTCATGAGCACAGTATATTGCCTTCGGGTCTGGAGATATCTCCATCCAGCCCTACAGCATGTTGTTTGATCCTGTTCCCATATGTATCGCCATCGCTGACATTCCACACGCACGTGTGTTTGTGGAATGGTATCTATGCATTATACATGAGATATATTGTCACTTACATTGATCATGTACACTTGCTGATTTAGTGTAATGTCAATATATTTAGAACATGTATTAACATAAATATTAGTGTAAGTACTGTGTAAGTACTATTATATATAGTATTATAGTGATGTGCATCTGATGGAATGGTATACACAGTAACTATATATTGTATATGTACTTACTGATTGAGTACACTGAAGTAAATTGATATAAGTTAATCATACAGGTTTGTCTGTATACCACTGGACAGCATATAACAAGTATGCTGTATATCAATATTTTTAGTATACTGCTGCAATCCTGTACATCTCATCATGATGAATGATGAGTTAAATGGTAAATTTTCACAAGTAGCTCCGATGAGTATCCAACTTGATTAACAGGAGAACAGATGTCCAATCCCAAATCCTTCGTCATGGAACAACTGAGCTATTTCCTGTCTTAGCAATCAAGACTGGCATCTTATACTACTTGGGTTTTCAATATAGCACTGGACTTGCAAGTTCTAGCAATATGTCACAGTAGTCATATGCATGTATAACAGTAATGCACAGCCGCTATCGTGATCAGGCTGCATGCATGCATGTTAAGCAATAATGCATGGATGTATGTATACCAAACACAGTAGTAGCAAAGTATTTATGCATGTGTGCATGTATGCATGTATGCATGTATACTGGATTTATTATACATGTGATCAAGCTGATTTCTATCACAGTATAGCTCGTGCACACAATCACAGTATGCTATGTGATAATGATCTGTGATAATAATGATCTGTGATAACAATGATCTGTGATAATAATGACCATTCATTCACAATTACAGCATTTATGTGTATAACGATGACGATATCGCACACTCGATCTCTGCACAGCATGTGTGTGTATGACGATGATGATGTCACACACACAATTTCTGCACAGCATGCGTGTGTATAGTTGGGCCTTATTTTATCTTGCGTCGATCTGTCGCTGTATGCGCCCACTTGGTGCGATATGGTACGAACATCGCGATTTTACACACTGTGTATGCGCGTGATACAAATTGTGAATGTCGCATGTCGATCTGCATACTGATGCATGCGTCGCACGGTACGAACTATGATCATCGCACATCTGCGTCGCACGGTACAAATTATGATCATCGCACATCTGCGTCGCACGGTACGAATTATGATCATCGCACATCTGTATGTATACTGCACATGTCGCGCGGTACAAATTGCGAATGTCGCTGTCGCTGATGATGAGATTATGTGCATCTCTGTCGCAGTTGATGAGATTATGTGCACCGACGCTCATTTTTCATATGCGCGCTTAATTCTCGCACATCGTACCATACCCTGCGATTGTTGACAGCATACATATCTCGTGCGCACACCTCGTCGCAGTATATGCTGAATGCGATTTATGTCGCGCCGATAGTTTTATGCACAACTCCGCTGATCGCTGACGATGTATTGAAGCGAAAGCTGTCGCGTATGTGCAGATATTCGACGGTATGTGTGCGAACTCAGTCGCGCTGTATACAAATCAATATATGTATATGTGTCAAGTCGGCTGCACTTGAGTTCTCGTTCTTCGCCTGAGCGGAAGAATACCACTGTCACGGTTCGCTATGCGAACAGTATGTGTGACGCTGCTGTTATTGAACGGTAACAGCCAAACGCAATATTCTGGTGGGTTATGAGTGCAGCAGTCTGTTGACCAGAAGTGCTTGCTTGAGCCCAATGCTCCTCATATACTCCAGTGCTCTGACGCATCTCATGCGTTACCACCATCGGGTTGTGAACCCGAGAGCACTGGGTGAACTTCCCGCATCGGCTGGCCGATATAGCCTTTGATGCTCGCATGCTGTTCAGTGCATGCTAGAAGCGAAGACGCGTCTTATCAGGACCCTTCGGTTCTTCAAGAACTTGTCTTGCTTCGCCATCTCGATGCCATATACTTGGCCTCTCGATGACAGATGTCACGCACCTTAGGTGGATGACAGACATTATGACTGTACATGTCATAGTCGACCGTACTGACAATACTCGACGAATGTATGTCATTATGACATATGACATGACATGACATGTATGACACATATGTCATCGGTCATATCCCTGACAGTCGGTATCCTGCCGAAGGGAACGCTAAGAAATAGTAATAACAACGACTGAAACATATTTTCAACGTTGTATGTGTGCATCTATGTTTCATTTGGTCAATTGGTTCACCCGCTTCGAGCCCCGCGGCGCATCCGGGATGGGGTGTGTTAGTTACTAAATACGCAACCCAACGCGGGGAGGTACGTCCATATGGGCTGCCGAACAAACGGTCTTTGGGGGTTTGCGATAATCCGATGGGAACAGTTACATTCATACATCTATAGAGGTGATGTAAAGAAGTAGCATGCCTAATCTTTGCGAGAAATTAGATTCGCGCAAATCCCCCAAAACCGTTTGGGAGGACCTAAGCCCTCGACTACCTCAAACCTTCATAATTGTTGGATATACCCCTAGGACCCGGGATATATTCACTCAGTGATAGTTTTCTCAGAATGTAATAAAGTTGATAAGTTAACCCGTTATATGGGCATAAACAGTCAGGGTTCTGGTTCGGGTGACAGTCAAAAACACTACTACGGGAAGAGTCACGCAATCAGGCGGTGTGACTATTCCAGCACACCACCTAGTGTGGTGACCGGCCAGTCGAAGTTGAAACCCCTGAACAAACACCATCTAGAGCGGTGGAAACTGAGTCCTAGGGGAAGGCCTGTCCTTTCTGGCAGGGCTGTTCCCAGTCAAGAGTTGCAAAGATAAAACCGGCCCGTGATCGGACCCCTCTTCACATACAGCTACGGTCAACCTCACTGTGCAGGAGCGGCATGATTGACTTTCTAGCCACTAGTTGGCGGTTGCACTGCCGTGCCAGCCCGCAGCACAGTCATAGTGCCGCAAATTGAAGTTGCCGATGCCGTGATTGAATCATTCGTGAGTCACAGAAGAAATCTGAAAAGTCTCGATCGCCGTGTGATGGACCTTCCCCTTCTTCCTCGTCTGTAGTAGGTCCCGGTGAATAATCCGGTGACGGTAGAGCATCCCCGTGCAGCGGTGGAGGGGGCGGGTGTACCGGGACATAAAGCCCAATGTTCGCATTATGAAGCCCCTGTCGAGCACGGTGTCGGCCGTGCCTGCGCGGTGGAATAGCAGCCGGTGCCGCAGTGCCCAAGCCGGCCTCGCAGCATGTCAAAGCCGTAAAAGTTAATGGCGACGTGCTTGTGGTTGCCTCAGCACCACCACCGCCCTCCAGGCCGGTGCGGCCCGGTGCGCATGCCTCGTCAAGAGTCGCAGCGGAGAGTGGCGCCGCGGTGGCGCAAACACAAAAGAGTGCACACACCATCACAACAATTGCCGAAGAGCGGCCAAACCCCCAAGGCGGTGCACCGCATCCCTGACGAGGTGCTGGAGGCTGCCGAACCGCATCGTCACTGTCAGTAGGGTCATACCC
This sequence comes from Cymbomonas tetramitiformis, assembly GCA_001247695.2. Taxonomy (NCBI): domain Eukaryota; kingdom Viridiplantae; phylum Chlorophyta; class Pyramimonadophyceae; order Pyramimonadales; family Pyramimonadaceae; genus Cymbomonas; species Cymbomonas tetramitiformis. The sequence continues at coordinate 22,760 of LGRX02006323.1, forward strand.
AGCAGCAGACTCGTCCACATCGCTGTCGCAAGAGTCGGTCTCCGACCCGGCGTGCATATACCGCATCGCCAATGCTTTGCCCTCCGCCGTAACGGAGAGCCCCCCATCTGCGCGTTCCTGTCCGCAAAGCAGAGGTCGGGCTCGTGTGCGTGCATGGGGTCCACCGGCAGCACGACACCGTCGTCGGACGCATCCGACTCGTTAGGGTAGACAATCATGCGTGATTGCCGCCGGCGGTGGCCCGCCAGCGGTGCGTCCTCGCGGACATGTGTGCAAGCGGCAGCCGAGATCCCGCTTGTCACGCCACCTACTGTGAAGCCCCCCATGTGGGTGACAGACTGGCAGTAGGGCAGGAAGTCCTGCAACGCACCATCTTCCCGCTCCGGCTCGAGCCCGAAGGCACACGCCGAAACGCCGTCGAGCATCTCCGGCTTGCCCCCCGCCAGGAGGCAGGGCGCGTCGAATCTCTCGCCATCGTGCTCGTCCATCGCCGCCTGAAACTGCTCCGCCAGTAAGTCGTTCTCGATGTCACCGAGGGAGAAGCTGTGGAAGCTTCCCCCAGCGCCGTGCTTGCCGCCATTTGGACAGTCGCGGTGCCAGTGGCGCGCGTCGTCCTTCTTGAAAGTCGAATATCCGCAAAACGGGACGAAGTCGCCGCTGCCTTTGTGAAAGGCAACGCGCTTCTTCCCATGCGACTGCGACCAGTTCCCCCCAGCCGGGAGGTCACCAGCTGCAAACCGTACACCGGAGCCGCCTCCCCCGTTGCCGATTTTGTGCTTGTCCGCCCGCGGGGTAAACCCCTTGCCGTTGACCTTGTCCGTCAAGACCTTCATCTGCCTCTTCACGTCGAGGATGATGGCCGTGAGGTCGGACAGCTGCGAGCCGTCACCGTCAATGGCCACGGCTGCTGCGGACAGGGTACGTGTGGCAGTGTGCGTACCGGCCTGGACGTGTCGTGCGTAGCACTCGATCACCCATTGCTGCATGGTCAAGAGGTCGACGGCTGCCCGCTGCTGGTGCGTGAACAGCCGCGACACCACCGGCGCGTAGAACACCGGATCCAGCGCCGTGATAAAGAACTCCTTAACCTCGTCATCGTCCAAGGTGGTCCTCCTCCTTGCGGACCGCAAGGCCGCGTTGAAGTCCGTGACGGACTCCGACGGGTCGGTGTATGTAGGCCTTGAAGCGGACGCCAAGGAGGTCCGATGTTCCCTGAAAGGGTGCACCGGAGTCCAGCAGAACGACGTGCGAATTCCAATAAAACCCGCTTGCCGTCCATCGGGTGCAGCGTTGCAGATGCCTCGAGCCAGTCCCCCGCCGGAGAGGCGGGACATACGATGAGCTCGAGAGTCGAAAATAACAGTTTGTTGGCCTCGGAGCGGACGGCCAACGTGGAGTCCTCCAAGTCGAAAAGCGGCGCAAATAAAACGTCATGTGCCTCGAATGCCTCCTGGAGGGCAGGCACCAGCTTTACGAGGAGCACCTGCGCGTTGGACTCAGTGCCGGTGAACCTCTCATGTTTCTCACGGAAACACTTCCGGATGACGTGCTTCGCTACGCTCTCGTCGAAGCGCTCACGGGTCAGTGAGCGAACCCCCGCCAAGAAAACTGCCTGAGCGGAGTTCGCAGCCGGAACACCAGCAGGTGCCGGCGTAGCCGGCGTGACTGAATTACGTGCGGCAGCAGAGTCGAAAATCGTCGCTAGAGAACGTCGGCGTGACGCCATACTCGAAGTCAATCTAGTCGCAACCATGATCGAAAGAGACTGTAGAGACGAAGTGAGGGAAAATGGGACGAGGTACGGAAGGAGCGGCGGCCAAAAGTCGTAATGCGGTTGTCGAGGAAAGCAAGGAAAGTTGTGGCGTAAAAAATTCCCCCACGTGCATGTGGATGCAGAGTGACGCGGCCAAGGAAAGTGGTGTCGGATCCGACCAAAATTTCCAACGTCAACCAACGCGTAGCAAGGAAAATGAAGTCCGCCTCGTGCACAAGCTTCCCGTAAATCCAATCAACCAGACATCAGCTAGGCCATACCGCTCCGCCGCGCCTCTAGTGGAGCCCCTCACTCCATCTCAAGCGTCGTTGTTTAGCCAGACATGGCTAAAATTCGCAGTGTCTAAATAAAGAGTGCGTGGGTCCAAACCTGTTGGATATACCCCTAAGACCCGGGATATATTCACGCAGTGGTCGTTTTCTCATAATGTATTAAAGCTGATAAGTTAACCCGTTATATGGGCATAAACAGTTAGGGTTCAGGTTCGGGTGACAGTCATAAACACTACTACGGGAAGAGTCACAAAAGTGAGCGGTGTGACAATTCCAGCAAACTGTCTGACTACCGAAGTCGATATCGGAGATGGCGCCGATGACAGTGAAGTAGTCATAGTAGTCGAGCCGTATCGGTGATGACACATATGACTATGACACTGTCGGCGTGCCAAATCCAGCAGTTGATGCAAGGTAGGGAGGGTGTGGCAGCACCACCAGCCACCACCAGATGGCGACCAGGGGGCGCACAAGATGCAGATGTGAGCGGTGAAAAATGCGGAGAGTCGAAGTCGTCTGGGACAGAGCTCTCGTTCTCGTTGATGGTGAAATTGTCGGAGAGAGACTTGGTGTCTGGGGTATAAGCACCACCAGACACCACCAGGCTGTAACCAGGGGTGAATTGTCGTTGTCGAAGTAGTTGAAGCGCAACTCCCAGCGCGCCCATGCACGCACGCTGGCGCAAAGTAGACATGCCGTTGCGGCTGCAAAATCTGTGAGGTAAAAGTTTGGGTTCGGGTGGCAAAAGATAACTTCTCGGAACATTAACTAAATCAAGCGATGAAAAAGTCAAATTGGGGCAGTTTTTGACGAGGACCACGGTGGCGACGTAAAAAATGTCGCACGGTAGACCGGTTCTCCGTCAGCAGAGGCGTTGCTGGCCCGAGTGTCGAAGGACGTTGGGGCATTCCGGTCGGCGGAAACAGTTGAAAGTCAACAGTAATTTCAGTTGGCGGTAAGGCGTGTTGTCGATAATCCGGTCGGCGGAAACAATTGCGAAAGTCGGCAGTAATTTCAGTTGGCGGTAAGGCAGTTGTCGGTACTCCGGTCGGCGGATACAGTCGCGGTGAGGGCTGCACTGCGGTAATCGGTGCGTTCGACTAGACGGATCAAAGCGCTAATGAGAAAATGCCTCCACCTAAGTGGTACGGGCACATAACCTGATGAGTGAAGAGAACGACTCGGGCGATCAGATATATATATAATAAATATATATATCACATCAGAAAGCCAGGTGGGGACACAAAACTCGGAAGGCTAAGATAGATAAAATAACAGCGGGCGCCTAGGTTTTTAGCTATCGGTGACAGACTGGACTGCAAGTCACGGACAGTGACACATGCCGCACTGCACTCCGAGGGGGGACATCAAGGGACAGGCCCCCCACCTTATGGTGGGGAAAGCTCTGTCCTCATGATCATCCTGTCTTCGCCCTGCCTATGAAGGCCTGATATATATACAACGGGGGCATCATTCCGATAACGGGAAACATATGTGTAACCACAGCAAAAATATGCAACTTCTTGGGAGGGGCTTGGGTATGCCTCCCATAGGAAAATTTTCATTTTTATATGTGTCTTGGATCAAGAGAACCGCTGAACACTTGGTGGGATTTAGTTGTGGGATGGATTTGCGAAATAACACACAACGGCGTGAACCAGGCACATATAGTGAATAACCACGCGAAATTGTAGTACACATATTGAAACTGTACAGAAGGATGAACGGTTCAAGCGACTAGGAACCACAAAAAATCAATCTGTAGCATATTATGCTTGCATAAAACCCGATGTATGCACTAATTGTGACGTGTGCATTTTATTTCTTTCGCTTGGTTGGCACCCTAACACACTATTCGATGAAAATGATATTCTCATGTGAAAATGATATTGCCTTATTTACCTCATGATAGGATTAAAAATCCGCATTTTAACAGTCAAGAACATGCAAGTGCAGGTTGTGCATTAGATTTAATGGTTTTTATGGTACAAAATTGAGGTCAAATGCACTTTTTCGAAATCTAGGAGGAGTGAAAACACAAAGAACTTTTGACTCGGAATCTATATACACGTTATGCACATATTATTTACATGTTTTTTTCCGTCTTGCTTTACGCGTCCACTTCAGGTGCTACCGCTACCGCTACGCAATTATCAAAAGCTTCGTCTTCATCGGAATCATCCGATTCATTCAAGTCACCTAGGTCCTTGCGCGTGCGTTTGGATTGTTGTGCAAGCAAAGCGACGACTATCTGCGCGTATTGCTCGTTCGGTATACTCCGTTCGGGGTCTTTCGCATCCCCATTCCATGCCAGCACTATTTCATTCTTATCGAAAGTCTCGGTAGACGGTCGGTGCCCCGGTGGCGCTGCGAAAGCTCCTACGTGACTCGCAAGTTGCTTGCCGAGGTGCTTCTTCTTGGTGTCGGTGTGCTTTTTGGGTTGGAAATAGCGATATTGCAGCTGTTGAGTTGACGGATAGCGCGCCTCCACCTTCACCAAGTACAACGGATCCGACCATTCGCTTCGCTTCAGTTGTACGCGGAAAGCGAACTTGTCGTTTTCAGATTCCACCGCGAGAGCCACCGCAAAGCTGCCGCCTGTCATCTGGCCGTAGGTGACCTCCCACTGGGCGTTGTCCACGTACTGCTCTGCTCGCCTTTGGGCTCGACCTTGGTGTTTCCGTTTACCGTTGTACACTTCTATCGGCGCTCGATCAATTCGGCGTTGGATGCGCACCGGTATAGCGGGGACGGCGGCAGCCCCGGCAGCTTCTATCGCCAACGCGGGCGCCTCTATCAGTCGAACCAAGGTGGCATTGCGCTCGATGGCGATTTTCTCGGGATGCTGGAAGGGTATCGCGGGCGCTTGACATTCTCCACCAGCAGTTAGGTGCCGCTGTTTCTCGATGACATCCTCGCGCCAAAACTTTTCGTGCACCTCCGTGAGCTTTGTGCCCAAAATGTCCTTCAACGCCTGTAAGGTATGCTCAAGCTTTTCGATGCCTTCTTCGGTAAAAGGAATCGGCTTGATGTATCCGGGCCCCGCGACAGGGGGTGTAGAAACAAGCTTTGGCAATGGAGTCTCGGGTAACCATTTTGGTGAAATGGAATACTGTTTGTACTGCATCCCCACTTCGCCGTGCTCGTTCATCTTGAACTTGAAAGCCTGTTGTGCCAAAATATTGTGGCAATCGAAGACGTGACCATCAAACCAAGAGCTGAAGTCAAAGATCTTCTCGGTGTGCTCGCATATTACACCATCCGTAAAGCATTCTTGTGCGACCTCTATCATCTCGTCGAGCGTCCAAGCTTGCTTGCGTCGTAGACGCACGGAGAAGCGTGAAAACATCTGGTCAATGTTCTCGTGCGTATGTCCCACCAACAGAAAGTTGAGTTTCACCTTGCGAAAGACGCCCGTGTGCACCAGCCAAGCTGCGTATGCCAACATCAACTTGCTCTTGTTGGTGCTCACATTGTCAAGCTGTACATACAATACTTCCGGCATCGGGTATGAATTTTCCCCGTCCCCGTTGCGTCGATGCTCTTGAATGCGGAGGATATCCCGGTGCAAAACGTTGACAAGGAAGTTCGCATCGTCCTTGAAGTTGGCGTAGTTGAAATCCATGAAGCGGCCCACGTTCTCGATCATGCTCCCCATGTTGTGCACGTCAAGGAAGTCCTTAGAGTCCAGATGTTTAGGGATACGTCGAAAGTGTGGCAGTCGGGTGGTCCACTGCGTCATGCCATCGATGATCACCGAGGCATACTTATGCCAAGTTTTGTTCATGGCAATGCTCTTGGTCATATTCGCTTTACGACCATGTTTGTAGAACTTCTGGCGCTCCGCTCGTGCGATTGCCAGATGTTTGTTGAGAGGCCCGTTGTATTGCCCTGTGCATGATACACAAAATCGGGTCAGTGAACAAATTACATAAACATATAAACACATCACAAAGCTATTCATGAATATTCACCTTTTTGAGATTTGGTTAAGCCTTCCTTCAATAACTTGAAGGACGCGCAAACATCGCAGTGAGAAAATCGGTTCACCGATGGAATCTTTAGCCACTTGCTGCAATCTTCTTCAAATATTTTGTACCAGTAACTGAGAGAGAGTTTTTTGCTCTCCTCATTCTCACCCAAGCTCTGAAGGTACTCGTCCCACAGCTCTTCGATGGTCAATCCATCTGAAAGGTGCTTCTCGGGTTTGTGAGGTTGGGGTTGTCCGTATTCGTCCGCGTATTTCTCGAGCCATGCGACGACCGACTCGCGTTTCAGGGAAACCTTGCGGTTGTCCTCCTCGTACGTCAATCCATGAACAAACGTGTGTCGGCCCTCGAGCACGCGTGTTCGACAGTCTTGAAGATACCCGTAACTGATGCCGCAAGCCATATAGTAGAACTTAAAGCACACCTGTTACAAAACAAAAGACACTGTCACTCAAAAATTATTAACACATTATCCAAAAATGTCATAAGGGTTTTGGTAGGTTATGCCAATTTAAGACGCTTGGGAGACACCCCCAACACTGCACGTCTGCAGGCGGGACGGCCGTCGCATGCTCGTCAGCACTCTCCAAACCACGCCTTAAATCTGCGCAACCTAGACCCTCAGTGGGAATCGAACCCACGAGTGCGAGGTTCGTAGCCTAGCGCCGTACCAACTCGACCAATGTCACATCGTAAATTTAGAAATTTATCATACAATATTACACAATCTATCACAAGGTCCAAGAAAAATTTCGCTTTGGCCAGAGACCGTTCATTAGCTAATGAAAGGTTCCCGCAGCCAAAGTGTCTAATTGTGAGTCGCGCTTTGGCCAGAGACCGTTCATTAGCTAATGAACGGTTCCCGCAACCAAAGTGTCTAATTGTGAGTCGCGCTTTGGCCAGGGACCGTTCATTAGCTAATGAACGGTTCCCGCAGCCAAAGTGTCTAAGTGGGAGTCGCGCTTTGGCCAGAGACCGTTCATTAGCTAATGAACGGTTCCCGCAGCCAAAGTGTCTAAGTGGGAGTCGCGCTTTGGCCAGGGACCGTTCATTAGCTAATGAACGGTTCCCGCAGCCAAAGTGTCTTTGTGTGGGTCGCGCTTTGGCCAGGGACCGTTCATTAGCTAATGAACGGTTCCCGCAGCCAAAGTGTCTTTGTGTGGGTCGCGCTTTGGCCAGAGACCGTTCATTAGCTAATGAACGGTTCCCGCAGCCAAAGTGTCTAAGTGGGAGTCGCGCTTTGGCCAGAGACCGTTCATTAGCTAATGAACGGTTCCCGCAGCCAAAGTGTCTAAGTGGGAGTCGCGCTTTGGCCAGGGACCGTTCATTAGCTAATGAACGGTTCCCGCAGCCAAAGTGTCTAATTGTGAGTCGCGCTTTGGACAGGGACCGTTCACTAGCTAGTGAACGGTTCCCGCAGCCAAAGTGTCTAATTGTGAGTCGCGCTTTGGCCAGGGACCGTTCATTAGCTAATGAACGGTTCCCGCAGCCAAAGTGTCTAATTGTGAGTCATCGCGCTTTGGCCAGGGACCGTTCATTAGCTAATGAACGGTTCCCGCAGCCAAAGTGTCTAAGTGGGAGTCGCGCTTTGGCCAGAGACCGTTCATTAGCTAATGAACGAGTTCAAAAAAAAACATACCTGCTTCTTGGCCAAAAAGTATTTGAAGTCGAATTTGTCTTCAGATCGTGAGCTGTTTTTTAGCAAGTCTTTGATGAAGTATTCCTTCCTATCTTTTTGCGACATACTAAAAATATTTTCGCGAAAGGACTTAATATCTGCCGATGAGAAAGATAGACAGCAGTACGACTTGCAATTGCACTTAATGGTTTCTGCCATTGATATACTGTCAGCCTGCAAACGTCGCTGCTTGATACTAATTACGCCTGTATATTGTTTCTTGCGTATGTCGGATTCGTACGGTTTGCGCGTTACAATCTGCTTGTTTACTTCACCGTTAATGCACCGAAGAGGTTCTTCATTAAGCAAGTCTAAACTTGTCTCTGAAAATTCGGTATCAAGTCTGCTTTTTATCTCTTCTAAGTCAATTTCGCGCAAAGCGCGTGTCCCGGAAACGCGTGAAGAATTAGAGCTAACTTCCGATCTAGACGTCAAAGGCGCGTTCCAAAGAACCAATTGCGTATTTGCGCTCGGGGCTGTGCTTGGAATTGGCTCATTATCAAAAAAGTCAGCCCCTATTTCCATAGAATCTTCAATAACTATTCCCGGGCACGGTTTGCAGATAATCTCGCAACCCTCATCAAAAGGAATAGAAAACATATTTTCGTCGAAATTAGCCGTCATTAGCTTATGAAGCCGTTTTTTTCGTTCTGAAAATGATATGAACTTGCGAGTCAACGGAGAATTTCTATCTTACTGAATCGATCGATTCTCGATTTCAGCGCAAATGACACCAGCATATCTTAAAATCATATCCTTGATCTGAACAGACCGAATCAGATAGCGACAGCAGATGTCATTTTTGACGGAAATCGTCATCGATATTTGACATGTCATTTTCAGCCGCCAGAAATGACTTTTACAATTTTGCTAAAGTTACATCACTTTTTCAAAGTTTCTTCACACACACCCCTTTCACAGTTGACAGCCAATTTCTCTCATTTCAGTATGACGACAGCAGAAACATTTCAAGCACTGAGGGAACAGCATACTTTCCAGTTATATCTTGGCCACAAGTGGAGCATTGTTAGAACGCTAGAAACCGACAATCCTACAGACACCTTGCGAATAATAATTCACTCAAATGACCAAAACCAGCTTGCTGACGAAATGATGTACAGTTTTCCCCAATACATCTCTACGACTGTAGAAGAAGGTAGCCTTCTTCCGGAAAAACGCGTTGCGTACAGTATAATTGAAGGCCAGCGTCCAATTTTGTATATCGTCGCCATTAGAAACAACAAGCTCACTGTGATCGAACTGGACAGCGATGACTTTGAGGTAGACTCGAGCTGTCCTAGGCACACGAATCGGCTTTCGGCTTTTCAAAACTTAAAAAGTAGGGCAGAAGAACAACAAAAAAGCAAGGCATTCTATATAGCGAGCTATGTTAACACGGCGTGGAAATCGTCGATTACAGCTGCTTTCTGGCAAAGCAAGAGGCCAGCGCCAGTGCCTGATGACCTCGGCCTTGGTAGCGAGATACCTGTTGTACAGGCTTCGGTACGTCCCTTTCGCGCCTTGAGCCTGTCCCTGGGCGGAAAGCGTTCATTAGCTAATGAACGCTTTCGCCTCGAAACGCGCGCCTTGAGCCTGGACCGGGGCGGAAGGCGTTCATTAGCTAATGAACGCTTTCTGCCTCGAAACGCGCGCCTTGAGCCTGTCCCTGGGCGGAAAGCGTTCATTAGCTAATGAACGCTTTCCGCCTTGAAACGCGCGCCCTGAGCCTGGACCGGGGCGGAAGGCGTTCATTAGCTAATGAACGCTTTCTGCCTCGAAACGCGCGCCTTGAGCCTGTCCCTGGGCGGAAAGCGTTCATTAGCTAATGAACGCTTTCCGCCTTGAAAAGTGCGCCCTGAGCCTGGACCGGGGCGGAAGGCGTTCATTAGCTAATGAACGCTTTCCTCCTCGAAACGCGCGCCTTTAGCCCTTATCGGGCTGGAAGGCGTTCATTAGCTAATGAACAGTTTCGTCTTGTCCCAGGCTGCCAGGAGAACGGCAATGGAGCTTGCTGCCCAACGTGCCCTTCAAGGACCTGGTGGCTCCAGAGCGTTTACTGGAGCTGGCGCTAATGTGGATATGTCTCAAGTGGCCACCCCATCTGAGGCAAGGAAGGCGGCCGAGGTGGCTGCATGTGGGGGGCACGCTAAGCTGAAAGTGGAGCATGCATCGAAGATGGAATATGAGGAGAAAGCAGAGCTGTGCAAGCAAATCGAGATGGAGCACCGGTGGCCGAATCCGATGGATTTCGACGAGGCGGCGGAGCAAGGGAGGGTGTTTCGTCTCCCCATCAAATGCCTGTACCACGCGACGGGGTACGAGGCATGCCGGGATCAAGAGAGGGGCTGGGTGAACGAGATCAAGTCCAGCAGGAAGGAGAACCCGTGGGCCCCTTTTAATGCGGGTCTTGTTGCGATCGACGATGTCAAAACCCGTGCCGAATTCTCCCTGAAAAAAGCTCTGAGGGGAGGATACCGCGGCAAGGTTTTTGGGCACCAGCACTGTTATCAAGCCACCGACGAGTGTCACGAGGAAATCCCGGCGGAGATAGCCTTTCAGTACTTCGAGAGCAAGATCTACATCGGTCTCACGCCTGACATGATTCGGTTCTTAGGCGAAATGCAAAACATGATCGACCAGAAGCAGAAAGGCAAAGACAACACTCAGTTCATGCAAGGGCTTCGTTCGACCCTTTTCGAAAAGCATGGGGTCGTGTACAAGGTTTACCGAGAAGCGTTGATCTCCGAGTTCGTCGCCAGCGTCCCCGAGGACACCGAACGGGGTACCCCTTATCAACCTGGGTATTACGAGGACGGAGGGCTGGTGAGAAAAATGGCGGAATTCGAATCAGAGCATGGATTTTCAGTCCCGGATCCCGAGAAATATCCCCAGGGATTCCAGTACATGGAGAAACGGGGGACGTTTGAGAACGAGGAAAACCCTGAGGGAGACCCTGTGGTAGAGGTGACGTTGACGGTGCTGAACGATGACATCGACGCTCACCTCGATCGGGTCACAGATTGGTACCCCGTAATGTCTCACTTGAACAAGTCGATGGAATCGCATGTGAAGGAAGTAGCGATGTCCAAGCATCAAGTGCTCGGCGGCGTGCAAATCAACCACTACTTCATGCACTGGACAATTGCCAATTTCCGGCCGCAGACGTGGGCCCTCTGCGTTAGCATCATGGAGGCTTACAGAAGGTTTGACCTGAAGGGCATGAAAAACCCTTTGGCTTCGAAGACCAAAAAGCGCAAGGCCTCATCTTCGCCCGCTAAGGGACCCGCCAAGAAATCTGGCAAAAAGGGCACCTCCAACCGACAGGTAAATTACTTTTTACTTCTGCTTCAAACAGTGCTCTCCCTCCCAAAGCATCATTTTCTATATTTTAAGACATGCTAAAAATGTTTTTTTTACTTACAGATAGAAGACGAGGTGCAACGAGGAGGCGGGGACCACGGAGCGGGCTCGTCTAGAGGGGCAGGCATTTTGGTGGAAGAAGCTCAGTTTCTCCACAATGCCAAATCCATGGGTATGACGTTCTGGATTAACTTGGGCGGCTTGGCGGGGGAGGCGGAGTTCGACAAGGTGGACACTTATCTGCGCCAGATTATTAACAAGGACTTGTCAGTAAAAGAGGGGGGCCGGATGATAAGCCAGTTCAAGAAGGAACGCATGGTGCAGAAGCACTTGGTGTCCGCGGCGGGATTGGAAACCTGGGACGAATTCAAGGACGAGTTCACCCTCTACTGGAGCTCCCAAGAGAAAATCGAGTCGTTGATCGGCTGCTTACCTTCAACTCAGGGGGGAGCGCGCCGGGGGGGGGCTGGGGAAGTTCCGCACGCGATCTTGAATTACGTCGAGAACGCGCGGGCGAATCTCAAAGAAGCGCAGGCACCAAGCGCGGCTCACATCCAAGGCTTGCAACAGATCGAGGTGAAAGTCGACATCAAACTCTATCGGGAGGCGCGGACCGACGGGCCGGAGGCTAAGGTTGCTGGAGAGGCAGGTCTGGAGGACGACGAGCCCACACATCAGGAGAACGTGCCGATGCTACCTCGTTGGAAGATCGTCAAGGGCAGCATGAACGATATGAAGGACGTCCCGAGACTGCCCTTCACGGGGACGATCATCGACTGCAATTACGAACTTGACAAGGAGAAGACTCCCGACGCGATGACCAAGAAGGAGGTGCAACCGTTCCTGGAGTCTTTCAACGCCAAGACCACCTCCCCGGCATGGACAGTCGCTATTTTTTGCGGTTTCGCCCAACAAAACGATTTCCTGGAGGTGATTGACAATTACTGCTCCGGCCGCGCGGAGCGGTTCTTCTGGCACAAGGCGAACGTGCACATGAACCCCAACAAGTCCGTACGCTACAATGACGTTGAATGTGGCGTCCTGGGGTACCATGTAAAAAGCGATGCCCAGGGGGAGTCTTCTAAAAAGCCGGAGTGGATGTTCAACTTTGATTTGGGGGATGGTGAACGTTACAGCCGCGCGTCACTTTTGCGCGGCTTCCCGGTTGTGCACCAGATGTTCAAACGCGAGGGCAAAGTCGTGAATAACCATCAGAAACCCCTAGCACTGTTGATGGAGCTGATCCAGTGCCACATGCTCGGTGACAATCCGGGCAAGACGGATGAGAACGGCCATCCACTCAACTGGATTCTCGACGCTTGCTGCGGCGTCGGCTCGACGTCCATGGCCGCCATGAGGTGTGGTATGAACGCAATCGGCTTCGACCACGACCAGTACATGGTCAGCTCTGCGCAGCAACGGCTGACCAATTTCGACGCCGAGCCCGATCAAAAGGCCGAGACGGAGCCCAAGACGAAGAGCGAACCGACGGCGAAGGGAAAGGAAGCAGCCACTGCCGAATCTGAGGAAGAAGAGTTAGAAGAAGATGAGGCAGAAGAGAATGCTGAATAAATTAGTAGGATTTGTCGACCGCCCTGACTGATAGTATCAGTCATGCCTCGACGGTATAGGGTGAAAAGTACTCTGCTCGTAAACATTTGAATAAAGAATGATACATGTGTGCATATTTCGGTGTTTTCATTGTACGCATACTGCACTTTTCTAGCTTGTCGCCTTTATGTATCCCTATTTCGCGCATAAATATCACTAAACCCTGATTTTTATGAAATATATATAAATCCAAAAATGACATATGATAATGTCATTTTCATCGAATAGTGTGTTCCCTGCAAGCATTGGTGGGCGCGTGCATGATGAATCCACGAGCATCACTATCGCTGGACTCATTATCACTGGTGGATGCGCGAGACTTTCCTTTTTCTTTGTCAGCTTTCTGCCTTCTTGATGTGCTACCACCCCGCACCTCCTTCGCTTGCCAACTAGTAGCAATGAGCTTACGCTGTTTGGCACTTACACCACTGGAAGTGCCTGCTTCTTGATTGGTGCCATGCTTAGGATCTTTGTCATCGTCACTTTCGCTTCCTGGAGCTTCATCATCAGTTTCAACCTGAGATTCAAAATACTTGTTAAGTGCTTCGATGTATGCTTTGAGTTCTCTTCTCGCTCCTATGTGAGGTATTTTGAAGTTGTTGCCCCCATTGTGCTCTATGATGCATTGCATCACGATGCGCTTGATCTCGAAAGCCATATGAATCACACCAGGGGTGAGTTCGTCCCAAACCTGACGAGCCGCTTTCATCACCGCGTCAGGAGTTTTTGGCTCCCCAGCACAAACTGCATCCACTCGCTGCTGCATGGCAGGAAAGACAACCAGGTCAAGCTCATTCAAATCTGGACTTTGAGCTGGTTGGGTAATTAGCTCAATCTTCAGCTTCTTTGCCTCTCGCTCGATCGACTCCTTGGCACCAGCGTGAGGAGTGGCGTTGTCACCTTGAGCTGCCAAGTACTTCGCCATCGGAAAGGCCTTGCGCGCCCTCTGCAACACCTTCTTCGTCATCTCCGCACATTTTTCACTATCCATCGTCACATCCACGTCGTACAGGTCGCCCTTCTCGTGATTCTTCGACCTACGAAGCGCTTCCTTTTTCTCGCAAACTCGCTCAAAAGATATTCGACCATCACATCCGCTTTCGACGTCAGGCTTGGCGATTGCAACTTGGATCATGGTCTGGGGCTTGTGCGACCGAGACTGGAATGAGCTATAACCCGGTTTGTCTTGTGCTGTGCGCTTCTCAGCAGCACGAGTGGACTCATATGTGAAGAGCTTTTCGTCATACGAAACGTATCGATTGAAATGGTGATGAATGTTTTTCTTAGCGAAAGCTAAACGATCCTGCATATGCTTCTTCTTCAAGAGGGGCTTGTACTTCAGCTTGTAACGTTTGATGTTTGACTCATGAAATAGTTTGCTGACGGAACGCCTACTAACGCTTATGCCTTCCCCGTTGAGAATGCTCGTGATTTGTGCATCGGTGCACCGCCTATTGTTCTTTTGCACACGCAAGATGTAGCGTTGCATCCTGGGCGTTAGCTTACGCTTGATAGGCTCAGCCTGCACCCGAACGAACTTGCCCTTCTGGCTTCTCCATTTCTTGGCTATCTTGCTTGGTTCCCCCCTGGGCACACCATGCTTACTAGCGACTTCGCCCACTGTGGTTAGTCCTCCAGGCTTTCCCACATTGATGTAGTCACTGAAAATTGCAAACTGCTTCTCTTCAGATAGGTGTGGCCCTCGATGCTGTGCGTTTGGATGCTTGGCATGGTAGTACTTACTCGTTCGATATATCGTGTTCGTTGATGTAGAAGGGCGACCTCTTTTTTGTTTTCCTTTAGCGAAAGATGATTGAACACGTTGGGCAAGTGTCGTTACGTTGATGATGCCAGCGTTGGACGAAGTCGTAGCAGTTGATGCAGCAGGAACATTTGGCATTGCTTGTGCGGTGACGACCGGTTGCGAGGTTTGATGAGACGAAATAGTTCGAGAAGCGCGAACCGGCTGTTTCCTTATCGGATTCGGAGTTCTATCTACAGTGACTTCTTTACGTTTTGAAGATGCGATCCACGTAAGTCTGAAAACAATGACCTTCTTCATTTGGCGAAGTAGGGGGCTCACTCGGCCCCGGGATAATAGCGAGGCATTTAAAAAAACGCGACTTCGATCGCATGCAGCCATGCAGGTTCCAGGAACGTAAAAAGATAAGACCTAAACTGTAGGTCTTCCATTCAAAAGGCTGTACCCAATCTAGTCCAAGTTCATACAAGCCATTGTCAGGATGGAAAAGATCACTTGCCACTTGGGCGGGGTCGTGGACCTGAGAAATGTGGCGTCCGCCCCATGCGTCGTACTCCGGTCGGAGTCGGTCCTGGTAGAGGTTGCTGACGAACATCGGATCCAGGAAAAGCTCCTGCACCACGTATTCCACGCCAAAATATATCCAGTCAGATATGCCAGCAACAGCTGGAACCGTAAAGTCAGCCAATGGCGGGACACCCAGAACTTCCTTACAAGCGTACAAAGAGGGTGGATACAAGTTGGCTCCATCAATTTCCAGCATGAGATCATACGTGCCCTTCAGGAAATTATCTATGGATGGCCGTGGGATATTACTCTCAGATTTAAATTGAAGCACACGGCTGGCTTCAAAAGCAACAGACCGACTGGAACTCGCTGACAAAGGATAATTGCCTCGCTTAGCCCAGGATTCAGTGACAGTTGAAAAATCGGAGACGCTTCGGGTTGCAGTTCCCGGAAACCGCATCCACTCAGGCTGCTTCAGGCTATCCTCGCCCCCATCTACGAGACTAAGACGCTGCAGCAGAGACGTCAGGCGGTCGGAACCGTCCAGAATAACACCGCTAACGACTTCAAACTCCTCATCAGTGTCAGAAACCTCAAAGGAAATTGGAGAAGCGCTGTTATCCACCTGCGGCTGTTGCGACATGGGCTGCACGGGCTGCGGAGCTCCCGTCATCATTGCCACCATTCTTCCTATGCCGCGCATGCCTATCGCTGCGGGCAGCATGTTGACCAGTAGGCATACTAGCGTCAGTAAATCAAGCGTCATTCTAGTTGCAACAGGCATCGTTACGACAGGCGCCTGCTTGTTTTTTTATCGAGGAGCAGGACACTACTACTCAAGAATGGTCGACCCTGTCGCTTCTGCGCTGCTCAAGAATAGCTTATTTTTGGATGTGGACCGCAAGTCAACAAGATGCCATCTGTGCCGACCGTTAGACGTATCCTTACCGACCGTTACAGGTGACCGTTTTATTTACATGTATTGTCAAACCGTTGGATTGTATGTCTGGATCACGATCTCGATTTCTAATTGCGGTATCGTGACACGTTCAACGTTACGCGGCCCCCAGCCACCAACCGACCTCCAACAATCAACCAGCATTCCAAGGAGGTACGAGTTGAAGCGAGCAAGCAAGCATCTCTTGCATTGTTGGACCTGCCTGCACTCTTGCTGTAGTTGGAAATATCGTGGATACGCTTCAGATATATAGATTTTTTGGTGGAAAATCTCTTCTTGTAATGTTATTGGTCACAGCAGGAGTAACGGGCATGCTAGCTGGAGTCCGGAAGATACGGCAGTCCAGGTCAGATATCCTCATCCTCCCGTATTTGAACTCGACAGCATCAGGCAGGGCATCACTTTGAGAATCATCATGGCGGCACCCCGCTTTAAAACTTTGACTGTCACACCCGTATGTTCCTTTGGGAATGCAACTGAGGCAGACACCAGCCTTGCGATTCCTGCAAACATCACTGCTGAGATGTTGGGCTCTCTTGTTCGTAGACATTTTGGCGGTGACTCGATGGATAGGCTTTTTATGGACCAGGCGACCCATATCATGGCCTCCGACATGGTTATGGCCGAGATACTCACTCGTGATGCTAATTTGCAGGTGTATCTGGCTCCGGCACCGCAACCCTCTCCCGAACCTACCAACGAGGCCATTGTCCCGCGACGAGGAGGTGTACAGTCCCGCACGGCCCTCACGGCCCCCAAGAGGACCAGACCGAAAAAGCCGTACCAGCCCTTCACGCTCTTGCAGAACGGCATCATCCGCGCTGCTGTTAGGCAACACCTGAATGTTGACAGCAAGGGGTCTATGTACACTTTCGACGACCCCCGTCAGGACAAGAAGAAGTTGCCTGTGGTTATCGACGCCATCCAGAGTGCCCCGGAGTTCGAGGGTGTGAACGTGACGCGGATTTGGGGACGCCTGTCCGCCATGTCTGCCCTGCGTAAGCAGTACAACAAGAAGACAAAGAAGGTATGTTTTTTAGCACAGCGTTCCTTTGTCCTGCCTGCCTATAACATGTCGTGCAGCGTATACAGTAGTCCTTATTTTTGCTGACATCTGCTGAAACAGAAACGCACACCAACTCCTCGGAAACGAGCATCGTGCAGTTTGCCACGGCGGGAAGGTGTGTGTTTTTTTTTGGCACCTTTCTTTATTTTTGCACCTTTGTTTGTAAGTTTTTTTAGCAATTTATCTCTCTTTCTACTTCATACATGTATGCATACTACCAAATGGCAATTCGCCCTTAAGGTGTTAAATGGAAGTACGCAGGTACCCTTTCCCCGCGGCAGGTCGTAAGACCGCGGGGCGATGTTCAATGTAATTTGCGTGTACTGTGTAATTGTGAGTAAGTTACGTATGTTCTGTGTGAATTGTTTGTAAATCATGTTCTTTGGCACTATTTCGCCTGTTGTGAAAATAGTGTGTTACGAGTGTTACATATGTGTCATATGTCAGCATTAGCCGAGACGCCCGGAGGAGAGTGCCAAAAGGCAACTCACCGATGGCGCGTGGGTTGTGGACCCTTTCTCAATGGCTTTATCTTGTAGCTTCGGTGCATTTCCCTCGACCTTGTTGGTTTACGTGCTTTTCACACATCCAGCTAGTATGTGAGCTTTTTAAATGCGGTGTGTTCCTGTCTGTATTTTTACTTACACTTTTACTTACACGCAGAGCCCCCTCGCGACGACACCGTCGACCCCTCCAGCTCGAAGTCGAAAGGCAAGAGGAAGGCTGTGGAGGCTGTGGAAGCGGAGTGGGACTACGTGTCCGACTCACAGTCGGACGAGGACGAACCCATGCCTGATCTTTACACGGATGACGACTCGGAGGAGATGGAGGTGACGCCGGTTGCTGCTGTGGTACGTGATGCGGCCGAGCCGAACTCCTACGAGCGTGAAAGAGAGGAGAACATCGAGAGGCGGAAGGCCTACATGCGAAAGCTCGGTTTGGACAAATGCACAGGTATTACAGGTGGCTCTTCCCCGCTGCACTGTGTTGTATTGCCATATTTCTTTTCTTCGTCTATTATTATATTTTAGTTGAGTTCGGTGGTATATGTGCTGAATATGTAGCGTGTGGTTGGGCTGGGCAGCCCAAATCGTGCAGCGGAGTGAGCTCCCTCCACGGACGACGAAGCCCGCGAAGACCTCCTCGGACACGGCGAATCTTGGCACCCCCCGGTCACAAGCTTTGATCGAGGAGAACAACCGTCTATCTGCCAAGATCAGGAGTTCCTGCCACCGGCTTTCAGGCTTGCT
Organism: Cymbomonas tetramitiformis; assembly: GCA_001247695.2. Classification (NCBI taxonomy): domain Eukaryota; kingdom Viridiplantae; phylum Chlorophyta; class Pyramimonadophyceae; order Pyramimonadales; family Pyramimonadaceae; genus Cymbomonas; species Cymbomonas tetramitiformis. The sequence goes on from LGRX02006323.1 coordinate 40,987, forward strand.
GCAACCGGTGAACCGGCTTAGGGCCGATCCTCCCGCCCAGCATATTGATGAAGCAGATGGGGACTCTCCCGGCGATGACGGGGATGAGGGTCTCGTGAAGGCGTTCGCCTCCCCTGCCCGCCGAGGGAAAAAAGCGACTGCCAGACCTACGTCCATTCCCCAGCCGAAGATCGTTGCCGAGCACGCCAACCGGGTTCAGGCAACGAAGCAGGCCGCTAAGAAAGGGCCGGCGATGGGCCCTTTGACCACTAAGAACCGGCGACTTCCAAACGGAAATCCGGTTCCGGCCACTGCAAAACTGGTGAACGACAACATAAATGCCTGCTTCCACCGGTAAGTTTTTCTCACTGCTTTATTTTATTAATGCTTTACGTTTCTCTACTTTGAACCGCTTTATCCCCCTCCGGTTTTCACTTATTTTTCTCTTGATTTTCAGGTATTACGGAGAAGTAGTCCCCATTGGAGGCCTTGCTGGAGGGAAGCAGTTGAAGATTGTCATCGGCGAGTCAGTTTTGGACTGGATCCCGGAGGAGCCGGACGAAGAAAACGAAAGGTATTTGCTGCTTCCTTTTATCTGTGTTCTAACCCAAGTTGATATGTGGCAAGGCGGATAATGGGTATGTGGTCAACAGGTGGCGAGGAGTTGTTCTTGCTGCACACCAGCCACAGGAGACCGACGAGACCGGTGAACTCGTGGAATCGCCGGACGTTACCTTGGTCCTCGACACCCACCCCACCCACAAGGACCGTTCTTGGGTGACAGCTTCCATGGAGAAGCTGTTGACATTGGACGTCAAGATCGTCCCCGGGTTGTCACTGCGGCCCACTGCAGTGGAACCGAAGTGGGCACTGCAGTCCGAGGACGGTCAGTATGTTGAGAACGGTCTGGATGTTGACATGTTCCCCAGCGAGGAACTACCTCCGGACAGCGATACCGAGGAGACGGATGTACTAGTGTGTTAAAGACAGTTAGAGACAGTGTGACTGTGTAGTTCACCCGTGCATAAAATTGGCGTGTGATATCTCTGCGTGTGAAACAAATTTGAGCGGCATTCTGTGCGCGTATAGCCCACAGTAGTATTGTAATATACTTTTAACACACCTTTAACACAAAATTCGTATGTATTTGCAATATTCAACATGCTTTTCACACACCCAGCTAGTATCATGCATTTCAGCTCATATATACGAATATGACATGTGAACATAGTAATATTGTGTGAAGAATGCATTAAAAATGTGTGAAGAATATATGAAGGGCATATCAAAAACATAAATATTACAAAGGTGTGACAAGCCGCCTGAGCGTGCCACCTAGTCCGAGCCGCGGGCCCAAAAATAATTTTCAAAAATGCGATTTTGTTACTGACTGTGCTCGCAGGATGCACTAACGAC
>LGRX02006324.1:0-20360 GCA_001247695.2 Cymbomonas tetramitiformis
ACGGCGGTTCAGGGCGAACGGCTCGCACTGGGCAGCAACAACACACACACAAATTGCCCCCCCCATCACCCCCACGCGCACTACCGACCACAACTACGCACGCGGGGTGCCCACCCGCGTAGGCAGCCATTCAGCCCCGGCCGCACAGGGCTCACCGCCAACGAACCCACAACAATCAGCCCATTCCTATCGCACCACCCGCACCCCCCAATGCACGTAACCGCCCTGCCCCTCGAGCGGTGCAAGCCCCCCTCCGCAGACCCCGATCTTCCCCCATACCACTGCACATCTGGCTGGCAACCGCCATGATGTGCGTTTTCTCCCTCGCAAGCCCCGCCACAGCACTGTCACCCACCAACATCATCAGCGACATCCCGACATCTCCATCCATCTTCCTCACACTACCACCAACATCTGTCAAGCCGCAGCCTCTCCTCCCGATGCTGGGGGGGGGGATGATACGTCACCAAGTACGACAGACACAGACTGGGCAAGTAGGACCACCAGACCCATTTTTTCTCAAATTCTCACACACCACCATGGGCAACCCCACTCCGGCAGCAAGACCCCCAAAACGCCCACCCCGGCAACAACCACCCGGCTCGGCTGCCACCACGCCACAACCGCCCCAACCAACCCTGCAGACAGGTGGAATAACGAGTCAAAACTCGCCACCATGCAACTGAGGCCTGGCGCAACCTCCCACACACAGACACTCACAACCGCGGCCGAAACCACAACCCAGTCACCGACACCACGCGCCTGCAACAACATCATCACATTGGGTCTGGTCACAGCCGCCACCATGTGGGCCAGAGGGTTCAGCACGGAAAGCATGGTGTGGGCCAGCGCGTACACGCTGGTCTCCGTCACGCCATGCCTGTGGGCGCCCGGCTCATGGTACCTGGAACGCACCGCTGCCATCACGATCGCCGCAACCGCAGGGGCGGCCGCAATGGCAACACAGGGGGTGGCATCCTGGGCCGTTGGGGTGCTGGTGACCCAGTGGATCGGGACGGCAACGGTACACCACACGGCGATCGGCATTTTGCTCCTAAAGGCGACATGGCGGGCAGTGCGGAGGTTCTCCCTGAACCTCCTTCTGCTGTTATGACTCGTGGAGCGGTCTCTTAGCGCCCGAATGAGGTGGGCACTCATCCAGGCCTGGGGCCCAGGGCCCAAGTCCGCTGGAAGGCGCAACCGGCGGGCTCGGCAACAGGCCAAAGCAGTGCTGCGACTCCTTGCCCGCACATGGGTGCAGCGAGTGTGCGTGCAGCTTGGCTGCGCATTGGCAGCCTGGGCCATCTTCACAACGGTCCAGACCAACAGTGTAGGACACGCGCTCGTGGAGGTGTCCTGGCTAGTGGCGACAGAAGCATGGAAGAGCATGCCCAACTGGTGCGCCGCGGCGGCAGCGACAGCAGGGGCGGTATACTCGTGGACACAGTTCCGCTTGGCCAACACCAACGCCATCATGCGATTCATTGTCCTCAACCCAAAATGCGAGGACCCCCCCAGCCGCTTCAAACGCACCAGCAAGCGGAATAAACGGCAGGGCCGTGGGGCGCCATCCTCCCACAACCTACGGCGCAGAGCCAGCCTCAAGAGGGCAAAAAGTCGACGCCACGCCCGCAGGGGCCGCAAGCGGCGCAAGAAGCCGCGGCCGCGCCACCAGGCGCAAGCATTCGCCACGCAGGCCGGCGAGGTGGACAGCGCCATGCCTCTCGGCCGAGAAGACGACGTCGAGGCACTACACGCCCGTGATGAAGAGCTGGACGTCATCATGGGGCCTCAAGCAGGCTTCAACGGCGAGGGCGCGTGGACCAATGAAGAATGGCAGGACCTACGTAACCTCTTGCTCCGCGAGAAAAGCTTCATGGCTACCACCGCCACCGACCTGCCGGGATACACGGGAGAAATCGGCAAATTCGACATCCCCTTCAAAGACGAGTCCGCCTCGCACTACCAGAAGCCCCGGCGATTCTCACCAGCCGAGCGAAATCTGATCGATGAACACTTCAACAAGCTGCTGGCGGACGGCATCATCGAAAAAGCCCCAAAATACTGCGAGAACACCTGCAACGTCGTCGTGGCCATGAAGAAGGCCCTGGATGGCTCCTGGACGGACAAGCGTGTGGCATTGGACCTGCGAGGCATCAACGAACTGTCACTCCGAGACCGCACGCCTCCACGGCTCCACGGCTACCCGAAGACCTCTTTCACGACATCGGCCGCGACCAGTACATGACCAAGCTGGACCTGCGCAGCGGATTCCACCAGATCGTCCTGACCGACGACGCGTCGCTGAAGACATGCTTCTGGTGGGCTCGAGACGGCGCCGCCCCAGAGCAGTACGTCTACAAGCGCATGCCCTTCGGCAGCGCGAACAGCACCGCGATGTTTGGACGGGTAATCGAGCACGAACTGCGCGGACTCAGCTGCGCCAAGGTGTACTGCGACGACATCCTGGTGACCTCGCCCACCGCCCGCCAACACCTGGCCGACCTGGAGGCAGTCATGCAGCGCCTAAGCAAGGTGGGACTGCGCGGCCACCCAGGCAAGTCAGTCTTCGCCGCCGGCGGGTGTGAGTTTTTGAGTTTCCTGCTGCGACCCGGTAGGCTGTCACCTCACCAGGCGAAAGTGGCCGCCCTGCTCGAACTACCCACGCCCAAAGATGTCAGAGGCGTCCGGGCCATATTAGGCTTCATGAACTTCTACCGGATCATGGCCGCGCGCATCGGCAAAGAAGACTACTCGTCACTGGCATGGCCACTGAACTGCCTACTGAGAAAAGGCAACGAGAACGTCAAGGATCTTTGGAGCAAGGAGCACGACGACGCGCTGGCCCAGCTCAAGGAGCGGCTCACCGAGCCCGGCGTGGTCATACACGCCTACGACCCGAGCCGGCCGCTATACCTTATGACCGACTGGTCAGGGGTTGGCACCTCTGCCATATTGGGGCAGAAGGACGACGAGGATCGGGACGTCACCATCGCAGCCACCAGCCGCACACTCTCCCGGTCAGAAGTGCGCTACAGCAGCTTCTATGGGGAAGCCCTCGCGGCCGTGTACGGCGTGAGATCTTTTCGACACTACCTCCATGGCGTCAAATTCACTTTGATCACCGACCACAAACCGCTAACGTGGCTGCGCTCCTCGCAATCCCTGACCGGCATGCACCTGCGATGGCAGGTTTCCCTGCAAGAGTTCGAGTACGACATCGTGCACAGGGCTGGAAGCAGCCACACCAACGCTGACGTGCTATCTCGATATCCGAGAAAGTCGTCCACGGATCCCACCGGAGCTAGCCTGGACCCCACTGAGGAGGAGGCCGCACTACCCACAGCAGGGGCCTTCGCCTGCCTCTGCGCACGACACCCACGCGCCCTCGAGGAAAGCACGCAGGACGTCGCCCCCATAGCCTCGTGGCAATATGAGAGCCATGTGGGCAGGCTGCCAGGCGACCCCTGCACGAGCCACGACCTGGTCAGCCACCACCTGGGGGAGCATTGGTCCATGCACGTCGACGCCATTGACCACGACGCCCGCGACGACGACGCGCTGACGCTTTGGGAAGAGGCGTGCGGTTGGGTGGATGCCTACCTAAGCAGCAGAAGGCACGTCCCCGTCACCCGGGTGCTGTGCGGCGAGTGTGCGGACGGGCAAGCGACCAGCCTAGACACGCGCCCGCTCCCCCAGCGGACCGTATCCCACCTGCACGCCGAAGGAGCCGTGGTCATCGAGCTCTGCGCAGGCCTGTGTTCGGGTCTGGAGGCCTGGCTCATCGCAGGTGGCAAAGTCACCAAATACGTTTACTGCGATAATAACGCGAAACGTCGGCAGGTTGCCAAACGTCGTCTGGTGCAACTGCACAACCGATTCCCGCAACAACTCCCTCTGGAGGCCCTCCACGACGCCTTCACCTCCGTGCCCCAAGATCTCAGACGAATTTCACGCAGTGACCTCCTCTCCCTCACCAGCGAGGGTCCGTACATCTTCGCCATGGTAGGCACAGAATGCCAGGACCTCTCAGCGGCTGGGTCCCTGCAAGGGTTGAAAGGGCGGCACTCGTCAGTCCTATACGACGTGGTGCGCGTGCTGGGGCAGCTGCAACTCCTGGTGGGGCACGACAAGTTCGCGTACATGATCGAGTGCGTGGCGGCGCAGCATAACTTCAACAGCCGCGAGGTCCGCGACGTTATGCATCCCCTCATGTGCTCCATGATTGGCATGCCCATCACCATCGACGCAGCGCGCATGGGGGCGCGCGCACACCGCCTGCGGAACTATTGGACAAACATGGCCGGGTACGCGGACGCACAATCCGTGTTGGACGCCGTGGAGCGAGACCCCTGCCGCCTCGTCAGGGACATCCTGGACCCCGGCCGCACCGAGCAAGACGCTGCAGACGACACCGCCTCCGGCCACTACCCCTGCAACGCGCGCGGAGAGCCCATGAGAGCGTGGCCCACCATGATGTCCTTTCCAGACTCTTCTTACCAATTCAGGGACGGCAGGAAGGGCACTCTCTGGGATCACGCCACACAGCAATGGGGTCCGCCCACACCCGAGGAGAAGGAGCGCGCCATGGGATTTCAGACCGGAGCCACACAAGCACCCGGCGTCTCAGCGCGCGAGCGAGGTGAGATGCTGGGTAGGGCCTTCGACGTCCGATGCGTATCCCGCCTTCTGACCGTATGCTACCTGCTCAACCGAGCGGAAGCCCCGCGGGTGCAAGTTGAGTCAAGACACTCAATTGCCGAGCACGCCACGCCCAGGGCCTCCTCCCACCACTGCGAGGGGGGGGAGAAGTCACCTGAGGAACACCCAGAGGCCATCGTGACCCAATGGGCAGCAGCGCTCAGCACCATCAGAAGGGCGGCACGGTTGGAGGCATCCGAGCTGCGGCAGCTGTACGGGCCTGGCGCCACAGCCTCGCTTATGCGAGCAGCACACCAGTCACCACCAGAGTGCTGCGGTCAGCGACCCCACGACAAGACCGGACTAGGCGCAGCGCCAAGCGAGGACGCCACCACGGCGCACAACCCAACAACCTCCCTCAGCACCCCTATACAGTTCGTGCCCGCCAGGGGCCCCACACCCGCACTCCACACCGACTCTCAACGCCAGGCCCACACCCCTCGACCCAGCTTCCCCAGCGAAAAGGTCACCCGGACTCTCAGCGCTGCGGCCGAGGTACGCGAATCGGCAGAACCATACGACGACGAGGCAATGCTGCGGTGGCTGAGAGGCGAACGCCCCGACGACCCCGACCTCCTCGCGGCTGTCAGCAAACGAGCCCAACACTACGCGCTCGAAGGAGAAACCCTGATCCGCGTCCTGCCCAACGGGGCAAGGCGACCAGTGCCGCCAGTGGACCAGCGACACCGCATCGTGAAGCAAATGCATGAAAGGTGTGGGCACTTTGGTCGCCGACGCACCGCAGCCATGATGAGAGACGCATTCTACTGGCCCAAGCTGTACGACACATGCTCCGACGTCGTCAGCAAGTGCGACGCTTGCGCCCGCTACCGCACCACCTTCGACAAGCACGCCCCTCACCTAAACCCCCTGGAAGTCAAGGGCATGTACTACCGATTTTCCACCGATCTGGCCAAAATGCCCCGCAAAGCCAAGAATAACTACCAATACGTCATGGTGGTCGTGGAGCACTTCACCAAATACGTCTGCCTCATCCCACTGCACACCAAAGAACCAGTGGAGACCGCCCAGGCATTCGCCCTCCACGTCATAGCCAGGTTCGGGTGCCCAGCAGAAGTGGTGACCGACAACGGCGGCGAGTTGGAAAAGGAGTTTGCCCAACTGCTTAAGGACAATCTGATTGACCACCGCACCACGTCGCAATCCCACCCCCAGAGCAACGGCCTCAGCGAGCGCATCGTCCAGATGACCAAAGCCGCCCTCACCAAGGCGTGCAAACAGGCCGGATCCATCGAACGATGGGATTCGTTCCTTCCTTGGATTATGCTGGGATACAACGCCACGCCGCAGGAGTCCACACGCCTCGCACCATATGAACTCGTATACGCCCAGCGCCCAACGCTACCCCCGGCCATTAAGGAGCGCCTCAACCAACCTCTGGAGTCCTGCATGGACGTAGCCGCCATGGCGGCCAGCTACCTCGAACGCGCCGAGTACGTCAAAAGGGCCACCATCATGGCAGGCAGCAACATCGCCATAGCCCAACACCGCCAGACTGAGCGATACGCGCAAGTGCGCTCAGGGAAGTACCTGCCCAAACAGTTCAACTTCCGCGTGGGCGACTTCGTGTTCCTAAAGCGCAGTGTAAATCACGGCCTACAGCTCCACACGCGCGACCCTATACTTCAAATCAAAGAGCTGCCTGACGACGGCACCGCCGTGCTACAAGGCCGATGCGGCAGCACGTGCAACGCACACTGCTCACAGATAGCCATCTGCCATTTGCCCGATGTCGACCCCACCATCACCTACAACCTGGACGACAACGAAGATGCGCGTTGTCAAGTGTGCAAAAAGGCTGATCGCCCCGCCAGTATCCTTCTCTGCGACGACTGCAATCAAGGCTATCACCTGGGGTGCCTGCAGCCCAAGCTGACTCGAGTCCCCAGCGAAGAGTTCTGGTACTGCCCCCGCTGCCTGGGCCTGCTGCCGGACGACGACCTCTCCCCACAGTACCTCACCGCCTACGAAAACAGGGGCAAACAGCTGGACGGAAAGCGCGCATTGAAGGTTATCGATGGAAAGCCTTACGAGGGCACCATACGATGGCTAGGAGCCGCAGAACGCCCCTACGCACTGAAGTGCGAGTACGATGACGGAGACTCAGAAACCTTTACGCTGGCAGAGCTGCAGCAGTATCTGCTGCCTGACAACGCGACAGCCCCGCAAAAGCAGGCAGTGGCCCAGCCCCAGCTGGACGCAGAGCAAGCCCTACACACCGCATTGGCGGCCATCCCCAAAAACACGCCCAGCACAACCGCCATGCCCACGCCCTTCGACAGCCTTCCCAGCACCTGGGACCTCAGCGACAGACAGAACATGCTGCGCGCCACGGCTACCCTCCTACCTGGGCATTGGGACCCCGCCCACGTCACCAAGCTCACCCAGCACATACGCCAACAAGCCCAAGAGCTCTTGGACTTCGCCGCTGCCAACCCCAGCACAGTCAGACACCGCCACCCGATGACAGACGCGGAATGCCAGCGCATCAGCGCCAAACAGTGGGGAACGCAACTGGTGGTCACCACCCCCTCCGAAATCGAGCAGTTGGCAACTCACATCACCTGGCATCCCGCGGACAAGGTGTGGGACCCCTACGCCGGCACTGGCGCCATCGAAGCAGCCCTGCACCCACGCGGCGTGCCCACGCACTCCTCAGACATCAAACCCGCCATGGCCACCAGCACCCCAGTGGACGCACTGCAGCCCGAAAACGTCAGGCGCATGGACAGCTACAACATCGTGGTCACCAGCCCCGCCTTCAGAGTACTCGACATCGCCCTGCCATTGCTGACCGTGGGGAGAGAGCTGGCGTGCGCCCACGTGCCCCTACATTACGTGTTCGACGCGCACGCGGCCAGGCGAAGCTGGCTGTGGGAGCTAGCCGCTGCGCAACGTATGAGCATCTTACTCTGCAAGCAGAAGGGCCCACTCGGCAGACGCAACGTTTGGCTCATCATCGCCGACACCGCCACCACTCTGCAACGTAGGCTCAAACCACAAGCAGCATCGTGCTCCATGTCCTTCTAACCCAACCCGCAGCCTCGCCACCACCAAGACACAACCACCACGACGGGCACCCGAACACTTCCGCATCCGCCATGACATCAGCACCACAGCCCCTAACAACCTCCCCAAAAGCCCCAACGCCCACGTTTTCAGCTGCCCCAACGCAACATCCCCCCAAAATCAACTACCCATAAGTCTCCCAAGACAACAAGCCCCTCAGCCTCGGGCGCCATCCCCAAAAGCCCGACATGCATATCAACATCAACTACAAGGTCAACACGCCCGCAGCCGCCAACGCCCCGCCACTGGACAACGAGATCAACACGCCTGCAGCCGCCGCTCAGCCATCAACGACGAAAACAACACGCCCGCAAACGCGCCCGCTCACCCCACTAAACTACGAGGTCAACACGCCCGCGCCGCCAGCGCCCGCCACCGGACTACGAGATCAACACGCCCGCAGCCGCCGCTGCTCAGCCATCGACGACGAGAACAACACGCCCACAGCCCAGCCACTCAGCCACTAAACTACGAGATCAACGCGCCCACAGCCGTAACCACTCAGCCAGCTCCGCACAACCAGCCGCAACCAGCACGCCCCACACACCGCCACCTCAACATACCACCCCAACACACACGCCACACTCTCCCCGTCTTAACCAGCAGAAGAAGGCTCCCTGCCCAGTACGCCCTCAGCTGGGGGGGATATACCTTAAAATTTCCCCCCGTTAACAACCCGCGCACCCAAACTCCGCCAACCCGCACACCCGAGACCTCAGCAGCCTTGCCACCACGACGCCCGCCACGACACGGTCGTTTCATTATCGCGACACCGCCACAACATAGACACGCCCAACCCTGAGGTCGGGGGACCCCTTGCAGCCCCCGACAGGGTCTCCCCCCCGCTATCCCAGCTCCGCCACACCCCTGTCACCCCTCAGGCAAATCGTTCCCACTCAGTTGTCACCGTTTTCCCCCACTCTGCAGCGCCATTTTCCCCAGTCAGCTGACCCCGCCCCGCTCAACTAGTTATACCCGTTATAACGGTTATACTAGTTATACCAATTATACCAGCTATACCCGTTATACCCGTTATACCCGTTATTTCCCACTCGGTCAACGTACCTCTAAATAACCACGTGACACACAGTGAAAAATTAAATGCAGTTTTGCTTAAATATCTTTGCAAAATGTTTATACTGCTTTAATTTAACCTATTTTAGGGTTACTGATTGCAAGTAACACCCTAACATCACTGTGGGGGATATGGGTCACTGTAACGTAACATACCCTAAATGCCACCTATAAAATAGGAAACACTTCGTGTTTGGCATATTTGTCATGCTGAAATCAGCACGGACATGACAATATTTCGGGCAGCAACCCAAAAACTGCAGGGCAACAACCCAAAAACTGCAGGGCTACAACCCAAAGACTGTAGGGCTGCAACCCTAAAACTGTAACAGCTGCTTCCTATAAGGACTGCATGCTATATCATGAGGTATAAGGGCAATTGACAACTGCCTTATGTTCACACTTCCTTGAGGGGGGAAGAAGGTGGATATATATATACATAATTACCTCAATATAATGTACAAATATACTACATGTATATAAACATACAGATATACTATATGTATATAACATAGATATATATACTATATATATACCACACACACACTCAGTTAGCTGAAGGCATCTTTTGTGTTGTGTTTTGTTTCTTAGATGGCAGAAGAGGAAGAACCAGAAATCCCAGCCATCAATCCAGATCCAGCAACATGGTTCTTTGACATCTTAGGCTCCTATGATTCATACAGTCGGTTCAAGGTTCCCAAGTGGATCGCTGGTTATGACAATACTCAGACCAGATTCGACCAGATAGGGTACTTTGACAATATCAGTCGCATGAGGCCCGATATGAGCAGATATAGGGATCCTCAGAATGAACCGAAGGAACCAGAAGATGAGTATACAGAAGACAATGCTCCAATAGTCTTTACAGATCCTGATGATGATTCTGTTCCAGCACCAGCTCCACCCACTTTGGTTCCAAAGGTGAAAATGACACCACCTAAGGAATTTAAAGCAGGACAGGACGCAGAAGTTTGGTTGGACACGCAGTGGACCGGTATTTTCAGTTCACTTATCCAGGAGTTCCAGACAAGGACCTGATCACAGTATTCCTGACTCTCATCCAAACCAATGACCGACACTATATCCAGGTCGTGGCACAGCAACCGGATGCCACATATGAGAGGGTCAGAAGGATTTTCCTCAGTCAATTTGGCAACCCCCATAAAAGATCAGTGGCCAAGAAACACCTGATGGCACTGACTCAAGGGCGCCAGACTTCCTCAGACTATTTGCGCACGTTTACGTCACTGGCTGCTTTAGCAGCAATTGATCTGAACGATGTGTTAATAAAGGACAGATTTGTCAGCAACATGGACCCTATTCTCCGCAGACAGTTCCAGTTAAGATTCCTAAATGAAAGGAATAATCTGTCGTGGCAACAAACCACACAGATACTGCTCGACTTGAATTATGTTGTTCATTCGAAGCAGTCAGAGACCCTTCACTATCGGGGGCATAATCTTTAAACAGACAGGCGCTTTTACATTTCTCCACCACTTGCTGTAGTTTTGGACAGAAGAATGTTGCCTTATTTCTCACCACTTGCGGGCAGCTTTTCAAGATTAAGACGAACGATTTATAGGCAGGAGACCTTTGCAGTTCGCAGAAGTTAGAAGCTAAACCGACAGGCAGACTTATTTTTTTACGTTCTCCATCACATGCAGACAGGCGAGATTTGCGGGTTCACCCACCACTAGCTGGCAAAGACGAAATTGACCGATCAGATTTTATTTTAGCAAGATCTCTAGCTTTAGCAAGTATCATTTTTTTTGCTTGAGCTCTCATCAACCACTTGTGACTTTTCTAGCTTCTAGGCTTAACAATCTTGCATCTTACACTGTAAGCCTAGTAGCTAGGGTGGTGTGTTGTCACAAGCTGTCCACCTCACATGAGGTGGTGTGTTGGAAATGACACCCTGACTAGTTCGTACAGTCAGGTGTCATATTCAGTGTGTCATCTTCGGTGATCAGCTTGTGTGACAAACTCAGTATATATGTCTATTATCTGAGTTTATCTTAGTTCGTTGTTTCACCGTCGGCAGCGTTCCCCCTCGTGCACTGCTGAGTTTCTAGCACCATGTCGCGTCAGGGTGCATTTCCTTGAGGCCAGTGCCGCCGTTTCTATCTGCTTCTGGGCCATTTTCCATTTCGAGTGTGCTATGTAGTCTTTCAGTGTAAGACACCCAGCCTGTAGCGTATTGGAATAAATGAGCCGTGCAATCTATTTCTTCCGAGTGCATCTCAAATCCGTACAAATTCCAGAATTTAGCAGGCATATGGGGTTGTAGAAGGATATCCCAGCAGGTCATGTGTTCGTCTGTGCTGGATTTCGTGATTTTCTTAACTTCCAGTGAGCTGAATGAAAGGTGTCGTTTGAGATAGGCATTTACATCTTTCTTGTTCAGTAGGTGAGGCGAACCTATATGCCAGATGTTATCTTTGTCGGTATGGCCTAAGTTGAGACCACCTTCTGGCATCCCCTTGCCTCTAGAGAGTAAGTGAGCTGCATGCCATGGGCTATTAAGGTGAATCCACCTATGCTTCTATAAACGCGACCCCCCCCAACGTAATTTACGCGTAATTTACGTGTTTCGGGCCATTTGAGATTTACGCGTAAAACATATAGTACAATGGGATTTCACCATAACCCTGAGCGGCGATTATCACTGTTAAAATCCATCGAGAGCGGTGATAACCACCACACAATTCCGATATGCAATAGCGCCTTCATTAGGCTTTGAAACTAGCATATATATGCATATGATCATGTTTCAATCCGTAGCAGACGAGCCGAGAGGCGAGAGCAGATGTGCAGATCAGCAGAAGTGCAGAACCTACAGAAGAGGTGTAGAGCAGGGCAGAGGCGGCAGACAAAAGAGCACAAACGGCAAAAGAAAATGATTTCAGTTTTGATGTTATAATGCTCTGATTGCAACAAACAATATATCATTGTGTTCGTCTATGAAATACCTATTTGTATGCAAAGTTTCAGCCGGAAAGACCTCGTGACTCAAAAGCTATTCACATATCAAGAAACCCTATTATTTTCGGTTATTCCACATGGTGGGTGTTCTTCACCAATGTCGGTCATACTTAATAATAGAGTTGTCCCTCGCCCGGAGACGGAACACCCTGGCCGCCAAAAGAAAGGACAACGGCCGCATCAACGCATCTGATCTCATTAGCAAATCTGTGACACTGTTGACTGTAGTCTGAACGAAGTCTCGCGCTGGACACGAAATCGCGTAAAATCTCAGATTTTACGTCATTCGCGTAAAATCGTGCTAAAACAGGGTACACGTAATTTACGCGTAATTTACGTGTTTCAGGCCATTTGAGATTTACGCGTAAAGCGTTTATAGAAGCATAGGAATCCACCATTCTTTGGGTCTGTTGTGCCATTTTAGACATTGTTCTATGTCGTCTGTCTCTTCATTTTTTGCTATGAGCTTGTTCACTGTTATGGGGCTGCCGTCTGTATTATCCCGTCTGAGATCGAGATCAGTGGTTTCACCCTTGATGGTGCTGATAGCGGCTCTTGCTTTGTTTTTATTGATGCACGCGTGCACAAGTTCATTTGTGCTGTATCCGTTTGCTTCAAGGAGTCCTACAATATCTTTCTTGTTCATTTTCCTTTTTGTATTCGTGTTTTTGTTTGTCATTCTGATTGGGTAACCTGGGTACTCATCATGTGTGGTTTCCTTGGCACCATTGAATCTAGGCGTTGGCAAAGTTGTATCTGTAGATATCTCAGGTTTAGTGTCGTTTTGAGGGAGCTTAAATTCAGCCCATACTATCCCGTGGTCGGAGATGATATAAGGGTTTTCCTCCGTCCATCCAGATTTAACTGTCATTTCTACCATAGTTGAGTTGGCCATGATATGGGTGAGTTTTGCTTTTGACGGTTTTTGGATATAACATGTGTGAAAATTTCTGTGTTTGGGTTACGGTCCATTATCAATTCATTAAGAGAACATTTGTCATTGTTGAAATAAGTTAAAAGACTACTGCTGATTAAGTAAGGTAAGTTACTAGGCGCTGTCGATCACAAATATGCGATCTCCACTAGGCGTCGATCTTTTTGGACAGCACGATTAATTACCATGCGATGTTAACATGGATATCGCCATTACATCATATGACCGCAGGATCATGTGTGCGACAGTGCTTTGCTTTTTGCTTCCCAGCATGCCATGCCATAACGCGTGGGTGGCGGCGTGGTACATACACGCGACTGTTGTGGCACTGTCATCGTTAGCGTCTGGCGATCGTGAGATGGAACATTCGACTGTATCGCCCGTTGTGATTCGAGCTTTGCTGCTGCTGCTGCTGCTGATTGACTAAGCGGTAAGGTAAGGTAATTTGGTTTGGGTGAAGATTATAAAGGTCGGAGGTAGTAAGGTAATTTGGTTTGGGTGAAGATTATAAAGGTCAGAGGTAGGCGGTAAGTAAGGTAATTTGGTTTGGGTGAAGATTATAAAGGTCAGAGGTAGGTAAGTAAGTAAGTAAGTAAGTAATTTACTTCATGCCGATAAAGGTCAGAGGTAGGTAAAGTAAATTACTTGATGCCAAGACGATAAAGGTCAGAGGTAGTAAGTAAGAAAGTAAGGTAATCAAATCATAAGGAGCAGCGAGGTACAGGAACGGGAACAGCATTGGGATCAGGTGTCAAAAGGGCTCGACAGTAGCGCTACTTCCTACAGTACTACTATAGTTACTGCTTACTCCCCTTGGTGCAGATGCAGACCGACGCGAGCGGGCGCGGGCGGGCGCTTATCATCAAGCTGTTATTTTCAGATTCAGTCGTTTCCAAGTCGCGTGGAAATTTCAACATACGGATGCTAGCGAAATTTCGAGTGTGGAGTAATCATAGTAAGCATAGATTTCCGTGATTTTCGCCAATTTCATTTATGAAAACCGATTATATCTGAGAACTTCGCAAAATATCACGACCAAGTCTTGGCTTTTGCCGAACTGGGTACAATCGTAAGGTGCTCTTTTTATTTCGGTCAAACTGCTTCATTTAACCCTGGAGCGAGAGCGAGGTTGCTTTTGACAGTGAATGAAGAAGCCGACTGTAGATATTTTATCGGAGTTCATCGCATAGTATCTCACATAGATAAAGCGTTCATATTTTACACCTGTTGACGCGGAGACTGTGAGAGATGGCTTCCGCAATGAAGAATTGGGAAGCGCAAGCTCGCACGAATTCCATCCTTGCGGGATCACTGAAGGCGTTGGAAGAACGAGTCGACGACTGTGCCGCCTTGTTGGACTGGTGTGTTTCAGTGACCTAAGCGCCCTCATCCTGCGAAGCGTCTAGGCTTAGGGTTCTGACCGCCTTTCTATTATCACGGTGTCCGCAATAGCTCTCTTCTCTTGACCTCGCTTGGTGTCGAAACAAGCCCTTAGCCTAAAAGCCTAAAAATTTCATTCCTCATCTGCATTTTTCTGAGCCACTAAGTGCCGCTTGGCTTCCGCGTTTTTTGCTAAAAAGGCTTCCCGAGGTGTTCCTTCAATCCCTTATGGTGTTGCACGTTGGACCTCTGACACGTGCTGAAGAGTTCTTCTGGTGAAAATTATCTGTTTTCCAAGTTTTGGAAAGGTGCACTGTAGCTTCAGTATTTCGTGCAGATAACTTCTTTGGAGCACCTCTCTTTCTCGACCGACCTCGCTTTCTAAACCCTGCAAGAGTTGACCGTTTCTGTCACCGTTTCAATACAGACTGGCGCGATGCCGGCGCGTTCAAGTTATACGTGACCCCACCATGTCATCAAACAACTATTTTCTGTAGACCTGCTTGAATGCCTCAGTTCCCATGGAACTCACTGAAAGTTTCTTATGACGTGACCGCTTGGATGCAGGCGAAATGAATTTGAGATGAAAGTTGAGGAAATGTTTGAGCATATTCAAACACTTGAGACACGCCAACAGGTGCCGTTCCTATTGTCCCGGCACCTACTTTAGGCGTGTGTGGGGTCGCCCCTCAAAACCCTGTTTGCGCCTGTTCCCTTTCCGCCTATGGTTGTTGTCTGCTGAGTTTCATGGACCGGTGTTGACTACTTGAGAGCAAAGACGGCTGCAGTGTGCGCCCCGCGAGCATACTACAAATGATTTTACAATAAGTGGCTACTCTCGATTTCTGGGGCCATCGTTGTCTCAGTTCAGTACAAAGCAGCCACTCAAGAGATGGCGAGGGGTAGCACACGTGAATGGCAAGTGACTACTTCGCGCCGCGGGTCTTTGACCGTCGTGAGGGTGCTAAGCGGGGATGCCCGGGTTTTGCAGACATACCAGAAAAACATGGAGAGAAAAGAAAAAGCGAACGCGATGTTCAGCGGCGGGATAGCTGCAGTGGCGAGCCAAGGCTTCTCCACGTTTGGCCGAATGTCTGTCACAGGGGAATCCACCGTCAGCGCGGGCTCCGGGGGGGAAGCCGATGCTCCCGATGCGCCGCCCGACCACACAAGCGTACTAAGTAAGTGCACTTTGGTGCCTCCCTCTGCGTTTTTGCGAAAGCGTGCGTATTGTAGCGGCAGCCACGTGGCAGTGAATATGAGGACCGCGCGTGACTTTTATCCGCACAACAGACGTTGTCACGTGCTTCGCGTCCGGAGCAATTCACGCGGTTGAATCACGCAAGCGTCTCGCAGCTGTTTCTGTTACAGGGTACATCTCAAGCCCTGCCATAGCTTCGGAGCTGCCTGGTAGCACCCACACGCCGAACTGCTGCGAAGCTTGCCTTCTTCACGGCATTGGGACTGAGGGTGTGGTCACTTGGGACCTGGGATATCGGTGAACAGGCCAGCCCCTGTACATGCGCCTAATCACCTTGATGTCCAAAGCCACCCTCAATAACCTGCTCTACTCCTGCTTCGCACTACAGACGGTGAGTGTGTGGCGCACTTTTCTTGCAGCATCCCAAAGCGTGCTTTTCCTCAGCGGCGCTGCTCTGTGTACACTGGGTAATCGGAGGGTGTCGGGTGGAGCGGTTTGGCAGATGTTTTGCGTTGGCTTCTTCACTTCAGTAGCAACGAATTCCGACGAGTCCTCGAAGGTTGGCGCAACCACCGCCAACCGCACGACACCAGTCTATTCACCGATGTTTTCGATACCTAGGGAGTGCCCCTTCTACTCGTTCCTGTATAGTAGCGTCTCATCTCCACGAAATAGTGGCACAGAAATCCAACGGGGTTACGGTGGGCCTTTGACTTCGAGTCGGTTCTTGGGTCTCGCACCTGAAGGGAGCAAAGTGAGGCCACGCTTCGTGTAGCAGTTGCACGTGCGGGGTGCGCGGAGATCGGTCCGTGCTTCGCGGGGTTGTCTGCGAGCTTCCCTCAGACATAAACTGCACCCGCGTGAGATCTCACAAGGGTCCCTCGGTTGATTAGCACGCACTGAACTTCTATCCTGGCACTTCGGTCGTTGTGTACTACAGGCGCTGGCGGCGGCTGCTGGTGTCGTCGTGCTGATCAACGTCATACTCGGCTGCTGTGCGGTGGTAAAAAAGGAGCGCCAGTATGTCAATCTGGTGCGAGGGAACGTGCCTTCTCACGATGTTTGGCCCGTCAGTGTAAACACCTAGAGTTTTGGACTCAACTCACTATGGGCTGTTCTGAAATGAGGACAGGCTTGCACTCGTGTGCTTCTGAGGTGGGGCTTGGCTTGCATCTACTGATACTTTCGTGTTTTCTGCCCCAATCCTTCGGCTTTTCAGTCTCACTGCACCTCAATCGATTTTGTCCATTTCAGAATTTGGCGCACCATTAATAGAGATCGCGGTGTGGTGTTTGCTCGAATTTTCAGTGGGCGGAAAAGCCAGCATTCACAGAGCCTCTCGACTCACTGGGGCGGCCTGCGGACTCACTCGGGGCGGCCTTCCTGGATATGTAGTGTGTCTGTGCTAAGGCCTGCTGGGTGAGCTGTGGGTTGCGCAGTTCCTTGTACTTCAGCCTTTGCTCCTGTCTTTCTGTTCGACCTACTTGCAGGTTGAGCTCCCTTTCTCCGAGCTGAGCTTAGCCACTGCATAACTTACATAAAGTGGGAGGTGTGTCGGAGATTCAAACAGCTTTCGGTCGTCCTAGGATGCGCCCACCTCTCTCTTTTTCTGCGCTTTCCTGTCCGATGTCTGCCCCTCCTTTAGTGTCACCGATGACTCCTGCACCGATGGCTTCAACCAGGCGCTGCTTCGCTCTCCCGGTCTCACCCCGGTCTCTATCTCGGTTGCTACAGGAGTGCAGTGGAACGCTAACTCACTGTGTTTTGTGGGCTGTGCAGAGAAACTACGATGAGTTGACAAAGACCGTGCGCTTCTGTGAGCTGACAGGTGGGGAGCCATGAATTGACGTCACTTCTCTGAAGGGTTGTCCTGCAGTGCGCCTTCCGCCTCGAGTGCTTTTTGGGTGCTGACTGTCCCTTGTCCGGCGTGGCAACAGGCTTTGAGGGCATTCCAGACAGCGGCTGCTCTACGCGTGAATATTCCGCACAAATTCGAATTACCTTAGCGGTTGCTAACATAATTTTGAGTGTAAGTCTTCACCTTGTGTGTTGCTTGCTTGCTTAGACACTATGAACGCTTCATCTTTTGGCTTTGTTCCGTTCCTGCTCCTCGGTACACGTAGCTGCTCTGCAAAATCAGAGCCTACAAGTTCATTTAGAGTCGGGTGTCATTTGCAACAGGTTCTTCAAGCTGTGGTGATGTTGGACATGAAGGATAAGCTGCTGACAGATGGTGCGTGCGCGCGCGCACACACACACACACCGGTGGTGTGCTGAACCCTTTGATCCCCGGTGAGGGTACATAGGTTATGCGATGCCAAAGGATTCGGTCCAAGGATAAGCCACACCGGCAGTACAGTTGCAGTAGGGCTCAGGTGGCCCGGTGAGGCTTAAGGGGTCCCGTTCTTCGTTAGTGAGCTCCGGGGAGTGTGGATAAGTGTCCCGAAGTGTGTGCTGAATCCTGTCATCCCCGGTGAGGGTACATAGTGCAGCCGATCTTTTGTGGCTGCACGGTGCCAAAGGAATCGGTCCAAGGATAAACCACACACACTCTATTCTGCTGGTCGTTCAAACGTGTTCTATAACCCTGACCGCTTCAAAGTACTGGCGGCTGACCCGATGTTTCACTGCAGAAATTCATGAGAAGATGGTGAATGCGAAGTTCAGAGGAGTTGGTCTCAGCAAAGGGAGTATTAGTAAAAGTTTTGGGCAAAGCGAGGTGTTACCTGCGCTTCCTATGCCACCCTCCGGGAAGGTTAGCAAAGCCACTCCGATGCTTGGGCCGGGCGGTGGCAAGCCAACACCAGTCATGGCCCTCCCAGGGCCAACGCAAACTCCGGGGAGCGCAAACATCTAGCTGTGCACTGGAGATATTCATGCACTGAAAGTGGAAGATATAATTGTTTCACAGACTTGGCTCTATGTGTTCAAGGTATGTTATGATTGCTGTGCTAAGCAGACTTCTTTCATATTGAGAAATTGAAGTATGCGTGCTTGTGTCGCACGGTGCATTGCAAGTGCAGTTTGTGCTTTGTTGCACAAAGTAAATTGTTGACCCAAGATACGCTTTTGGATCACTGTGTTGCGACGGGGAGGATTCATATTGTATTTGGAGTGTTTTGTGTGGTTGAGAGGGGAGTGCACAATGCCTGTGTATTCCTATGTATCACGTGACTGTGTGTCCATCTAAGGTGTCAACGTGAAACTTTACTTTTCACTTGAGTAGTGGTATATCCAGAAGTGTGTCAAAACCATAATATAGCTGCCAGCAAATTGTACCTTATGCACTCGGTGGTTATTGCCCCAATGCCAGTATTCATTGAAATTGTAATAATATGTAATGGATGTCAATACCTAATATAGTTCACTTTCACGGAGCTACCTGTTCGGGTGCAAACCTAAGGCAGGATGCACTGTTTGCAATTACTTTGCGGGAGTATTCGGAGAACACTTGTTGAATCATGTACGATGTGTGCTAGGACAACATGCAGTGTCATGCGCGGATGACTTGGCAGTGTCATACATGCCAGCAGTGGCATACGCGCCTTACAGTATTCGTGCCCGAGACCCCTGTCGAGGAAAGGACCCCCCTTCGTGGGAGTACACAGTACCTCTGTACTGTGTCATACTGAAATACTGACACATCATACTGCATGATAATGTAGTAGAAGCATATGATAGGTTGATGAGACTTGGCCATCCTGACCAGGATTACCTCAGAGAGCTGAGTGAATAAGTAATGGCCAAGGCCAAAGAAACAGTTGAGTTTTCTAGAGTAAATACCGTCGCATGGCAAAAGTTAATATAACCTAATTCTTACTGCAAGTATATGCTTTAAGTCTGGACACAGATCCTAAGAACCGACATAGCTTGGTTAGACCTATATAGTGCATAATACAGAACCTTGCGCTATATATGATCCATAAGTAGTTTCACAGTCCTCTATCAGCTCGATGGCGCGAACCACCAGCATAAATTGTCTTCATATTGTATACTGAAGCGTTTTCCTTCTTCAGCCCGTTGTGTAATGATGGTCTCATCTGAAAAGTGGAATTCGGGCGCTTTTAGGGCCTAAAAGCGCCCGGGTACAGTGCTCTTAAGGCTGAGGGGCAGCGCTTTTCGGCTCGGATGGTCTTCATAGCGCTTGTTATCGGCACATCATATCTTACAATTGTCAATGGAAACATAATTTTTCTTGGCGCCTTGATCTGAGATGTTAAAATTTTAAGCGACTGTGCGAGGCCTCCTACTGTGGCAGGCTTGCCATATTGCGCCACACACGAGTTCCTCAGACAAATTCTCGAATCGGCGTGTGCGACGTTGAAATTCTGGTTTCAAATTACGGACAGAAATGTATATTTCTGTGCCCAGAGGCATAGCCTAAGCCGGTATACCTGAGTTGATGTGTGTCACCAAGGGTAATCAGGAATTGACAGGGTGACAGTGAAGTCGGGCTTGAGATTACGGTAAGAACGAGTACCAGATGTCCGAGGGATGACACTATGACACTATGACACTATGAAAGTACAGTAGTATGACGGGTGCCGTATGACGGTCATGGTGACACTTAGGCGCCCACGCTTTTGACCGGGGGCGGCACATCACGTGAAATACCCCCAGACCTCGATATTTTGCCTTGGGGGGGTTGGACCCCCCCCCTAGACCTCGATATTTTGCCTTGGGGGGTCGGATCCTATCCCCCCCCCCGGCAGAGCCAACACGCGCGGCGGGGGCCAACACGCGCGGCGGGTCCCAACACGCGCGGCGGGGGCCAACACGCGCGGCGGGTCCCAACACGCGCGGCGGGTCCCAACACGCGCGGCGGCGGGTCCCACGACACGCGCAGCGTACCGTGGGGTCTTTCGTAGTATTACGAGTGATCCGACATGCGCCGCAGGCGAAAATTTTCAAATAGCGACATTGCTGATTCGTATGAAATGCACCATATTCGTTCTTTCACCCCCTCCCCCCCAGACTCCGTTTTCGAGCACTGGGGGG